>JABWIB010002030.1:41728-53234 GCA_016617825.1 Platyplectrum ornatum | reverse complement strand
GCACACCTTTTCTTTTGTTCTTGAATATTTTAACTGTGATTCAGTTATTGTGAGGGAGGAGGTAGTTCCCCCACGGGTGTAGCCGCACAACTACCTGGTCATACAGAGCCTGTTACTTTTTAGCACAATTTGTGCTGGAAACAGCTGACTGTGTGAGCCAATCAGCACTGCACAAACACAATGGGAGAGGAAAGCCAGCTATGTACTGTTCACACTGACTGAAAAAGCCGGATAGGAGGGCAAAACCCCTTCTAAAAAGCAGCCTCTGAACACCAGATTTCAGTAGCCGGCTTTTTGTAAATGGAGCGTTCACACTGAGTTTAGAAGCCGGCTTTTCACTGCAGCCAGCTTTTTCATTAAAAAAGACAGTTAATAAGAGTCCCTCTATCTCTATAGCACAGTGTCTTAGGTAGATGTAGACTTGCAACCCCCAGGATATAAATGCATTTATATAGAACCTAATTATATATACCTGAAATGACTGAGTTCTCCTCCAATCAGCTATGGCAGTAACGTTAGTAGACTTGTTAGCACGTTCTGGATTCCAATTGCTAATAGGCGGAACTGGGAGGATTTGAGAGCCCGTGGCTATATTTCACTAATACAGTGGTGACTGCTGGGGTGGACTCTCAGAGGTTCAGTTGTGTCCAGCGAGTGGCCCCTGGGTCCTTCTACAGCCCTCTGGGGATTCAGGCAGCGTGGTACACTCTCCATTGTCGGTCTCATTCGTCCAGTCCTGACTGCAGTAATGGACCCGTTCTCTGACATCACACGGCAAGGCCTTCTTCATCAATGGCCACACAGCATCTCAAATGTCACAGGTCACCAACTGCCACAGGTCACCAACTGCCACCTGGCACCAACTGTCTCAGGTCACCAACTGCCACATGCTCACTCGCTATCCAGTCTGCTTGCCCCTCCTTCTCTATACGTCCGTCTCGGCACCAATCAGGGCAGGGCTTTAGTATAATGGTAAAACAGAGGATTAATTGGGGTCCTTTGGGACAATTATACCGTAATAATTTTATATATGATAAATATCATTCTGGGTTGACTTTATCATATCAATTGCACTAGGGATATATATATATATATAAGTGGGTGTTCACTGTCAGAGCAAGCGCGGTGCTCTTTTTCTCGTACACTTTTACATTTACATCTAAATATTCGCAGAATTCATAACCTGGGGCAGGATCCTTATCTACATGTCAACCAAAGGGCCAGCGACAGAAGGACAGCTCAGAGACCACAGCAGGACATCAGGTACCAACACACAAGTGGCCAGATGTGTCCATATTAAAGACTATTTTCTCAACACAAGCCCCTGCGGGCGACCCCGTATATGGCCTATGGACCAGTATACACTGGTATGCCTTTTACCCCTGCTAAGCCCCGCCCCTTGTTTAAACCCCACCCCCGCTGGACCTGCAATATCGTGATAAAAGCTTCTTTCTCCTCCATATCCCCACTTATAAATACCCACTTCAAGCCCTGGACTCCAGCTCCTTGTGTATAAACATCAATACTGCAACTACTTCTATAACCAGTGCAACCAATAGGCTGCCTTAGGACCTTATTTCATAACCCGGCATGTATATAATTATATATATAATATAATTAGTCAGCCTTGGGGGGTGCTTGCCATTCCTCTCCTTGTGCCCCCTCTCCTATGTGAACCAGATTGGGGGGAAGGGGGGCAGTGAGGGAATTAGATGGTTAGGGGATGAGGGTTATCAGTCTCACCTAGGATACCCAGGGACCTAGCACCGGTCCTGTCTATAATTCCCCCCCCTGCTTTAAGAGATATTAATAATTGGGGAAAGTTCCCAGACGTCACTTTACATTAATTACGTACGAATGCAGCGCGCTCACCTCATAGCAATGTCTGCGCACTACAGCACATACACTTTCATTGCATCTCTACAAGGAGAAATCTCACCTGTTACCAATTGAAGAGAGCGAGGCCCCTGCTCTCCGAAGCACATTACAACTGGTGGAGTTATTACAAAATGCAGAACCGCACCCTGTGACTGACTTATACTGTGATTATACAGAGCTCCTTAATGGAATGCCTGATCTTATGTTACAGCAAGAGCCGCTTCCAAAGTCCCCATCTCCTGCAAAGAACTCGGTCTATCCACTCCAGTGCACAGCGTCCTCCTGACATGCGACATATACATCCTATAGGTGCTTTCATTTTCCATGATACTAAACTGTGTGTATATATATATATAAATACATATATATATATATATATATATATATATATCCACCGCTCTCTCCCCATCTCGTATCATGTTAACCAACTGCTCCAAGTGCCTTAGATCACGATACACAAATGCCAAGTACCTCACTGAAAAGTTCACACAGCTCATAGACTTGGACGCGCTGAAGTTGTGCTATGACTGAAACGTTTCAGTAAAGATTCCAAATGACTCATTATCTCAAAGGAACTAAAAGGGATTTCTTTTTTTTTTATTCTATATTATTTTTTATTGTATAAATGTAACAGGACTGTCATAAGGCAGCAGAACCATGGCCGGTAACCCAACCGTAATTAAACTCATGTGCATTGCCTTGTTACACACCTCCGAGCAAGCAACTGTTGCATGTATCAAATAATATTAGCGGGGGAGTGTAAAGAACATTCCGTGTCCTCTTTTCCATCTGTTATTTTCCCATCCAGTTTATAAAATGAATATCATATGGCACAAGACGCCTCTCAACACCTTTCTGCTGCCAGAGGTGCTCAAGGCGCTCGGCTAAACACCCCCTGGTGCCCAAACTGATTGCAGTTACCAGATCGGTTACCAGGCTGGAGGTTTTACGACCACATTGACGGAATTTGCATGATCGGTGAACGTGCTCGGTGGTTATAAAACACTGCCACGTAATTGTCACAACACTGTCACACTAACCAAATGAACAATTTTCTCAAGACAGATGGGAAATGACGTAGCAGAACCTGGCAGGGCGCTCGCAGAGCTTCACTTACACACAGAGGAGGCACATTGTGCGTATAAGAGTATTACGCTTTATGATGACCATATTGGAAATGTGGGCAGATGAAATGTCTGAGGTTTACCAGATGGAAACTAGCCTGACTATGTGTCTTGCTGCTCCTGACATGCACATTCTTGTTAGAGGACACAAGGGCAAATTATTATGTGGTCTTATTCCTTTTTAAAGTGAGCATCCTACCGTAACATGTCATATATAAAGTCATTTCTTGTGTTATTTAAATTGTTCTCAATACACTCCCCTCCCCTCCTCGCCATATACCTTTCCTGTACAGAGAACCTACTGCAACGATTGTGGATTTGGGCTACAAATCATCTAAAATGGTCATAAAACGCCTATTAAACGCTGGGACAATATCAGTTTCGATACCGGATTGATCAACTATATCATTATTGTTAAAAAAAAAAAAGTTACAAACATATTTTTAAAAATGTAAAAAAAAACCCACACTTACTGGAGAGATGCCCAGCTGCGCCCCCGCTCCCCTAGCGCTTTCTCTCCAGCCGGAGAGGAAGTTCTAATATGAATGACAGCCGCCCCGTCCATTCAGCTGGTAGAGGAAGCGCCGGGGGAGCGGGGGAATCATCTGCGCACCTCTCCGGTGCCCAGCCGCAGCTTCCATGAGATGGAAGGATGGAGTTTTTTCTATTTTATTTTGAAATATTTTTAGCTATTTTACAGATTGATCACCGATATCGTTCCCAGCGGCTGCTGAGAGGTAAGTATGATTTCTTTTACTTTTAAAAAACATGTTTTATTTATTTTATTCTAGTGAATGCTGCCGAAGACGGGGCTGTTTATTGGCACTAATATCCACTAGAACCAGGGCTTGAAGTGGGGGTGTATACGGGTGTATGACATACCGGCACTTCTCCCTCTGATATAATTGAAAAACTTCAAATCTCCATTGACTTCTATTATATTCAGTGTTTCCATACCGCCACTTCTAAATTTTCACTTCGACCACTGACGAGAACGATATTGTTCTATTGGATGGCTAGTTTTGGGAGAAACCAGGAGTCTGCAGTAAGGGGGTGGGGTGTAATTTATGCAAATCACACCTGATGGATCTGGCTGTATATTACCTAGACATGTGTATATATATATATATATATATATATATATCTATATCTATATCTATATATATATATTTCTTTTTCACAGTAAATATAACGGTACCTATTAAAGCATCACTGTAATCACTGCAATGGCAACAAGAAAATGTGTAAATACATTCAGTATGGAAGACAGGGGAAATAATACAGATTTAACATTCTTCAGATTCATTGTAAATCTAAGGAGTGTCCTGGGTCATAATGAGCTGCAGGTTTAGCTCTTATGCGGAGAGTTGGCTCAGGGAGAAACCTCTCATTTAGAGCGATCACTTTTTCCTGAGAACACGCCTGAACCAGTAATGTCAAACATTTTCCAGCCCGAGTTCCAGGTAGAGTCACTTCTGAGAATGTACTTAAACACCAGTCCTCAGCAGCAGATGTGAGGAACTGGATGTCTTCAATAAAGCGCAGGTGCTGGCACCGTCACCAGCAGCTGACGGACAACTGGACGCTCACAAAGGTATCTCACTAGTGTTCCTATGAAAACACCAGGGTATTACTAAAGAATTCCATGCAGCCTATGTAACCTAGACGCATAGACGCACAGGCTTATTGCAATAAGGAGAGCAATGTTATATCCCGGACCATATAGTAGTATTCGTATACCACCAGTGTAGGTGTGCATGTGTGTGTGTGTGTGTGTGTGTGTGTATATATATATATATATATATATATATATATATATATATATATATATATAGTGCAATACCATGATTATATTCAGCAATATAAAAACATAAAATGCACCAGGCATACCATATAAAACTCTCATCATGAGCAAGGAATTAGGGCATATGGGTGCTATCCCTCCCTGCGTTTCCCCTGCCTGTGACTTCATCAGGAGGTGTTCTAATGATGTCCATCTTGTTTAATATATATACATACATACATTCACCACAATTCCTAGAAATGACTAGACTGTTCAGTTTATTGTGATAAATAAATGAAAAACAAATGGTTAACAAACGTAAATGTCAGCAGAGGGGATAGAAAAACAAAGGATGTGATACAGAGCACCGCAGATCATATGATAACCAACCCCAGGAGGTGATAATAATGAGGAAACCATTTGTAGGGGAATTCGCACCTACCCCTACCTCAAGGTTTCCACACTGTCCTTAATTCAGCCCTCAAAGTAAAATTACCATCTCTACCCTACCCAGTATGTATTATCCCTACCCTATTCCCGCCAATGCAAGGCCTTTATGGAGGTACATCCTATAGATCCAGATCCGTAATCTTAATGGATAAAATGCACATTTACCTGCCCTGGATCCTGTATAAATATATATATTATTTATCTGTAGGTAATGTTCCATGATATGGCACCCATTCCAGTGGTGTATCATATCATGTTAATAAACCAAAGATTTCATCACAATTTCCAACAATGAACTGTATTAATTATTAGCTTGAGGGTCTTTTGCTCATTGGACAGTAAAATGGCCTTTAAATACAAATTGTAGTGTGATCCAGATTGTTGGTTGGGGTGCTTTACATCTTACTGCTTACTACCATAGTTACTACACGATTAAAACTAGTTTGAGACATTAACATTTGATGCAATAAATGATCCTAGAAGCATGTGTTTCAAGGATAATAATTGTTGAAGGTTGAAGGTTGGAGGCGATTGTCGGGGTTGAAGGTTGGAGGGATTGGTATAGGTCGTATTATATGGAATGGGGCGCCAGGACCCTGGAATCTAGTGGATATCAGTGGGGAGGGTTTCATGTGTCCTCTGTCCACTGGTGGGGTGATCTGGGTGACCATAGTTCTGGTGTCACCCGAAACTTCAGCCTCTGAGACCAAGTGACCCAGAATTCAGGGCAGCGTTCAGGAGAGAAGGAATTATTAAAATAATATATATAGTTACAATGCGTATAACTGCTGAATCCACATATGGGCCGTGTGCAGATCTAGTTTCATCTTCTGCCCAGATACTTGTATGAATGCATAAGTGAATAATAGGATTATGGAAATTGTATGTGTGATGTGCTGTCTATATGTGTTCAAAAGGCAACCACCTCAAAAGAAAATGTTTATTGCTGCTGACAGAGTTGGACTAAACTCAAGTATGTTTCTTCTTTATAATGCCAAGAAGAAAATCCAAATATTTGCATGTTGTTGCTTTTTTGTTTTGTATTCAGCAAATACTTTCATATTAACTATTTCTGTATCGAAATCGATGATGATGATAAGAGTTGTATTGTATATAACAAAAACTACATATATGTACAATAAAAGATATGGATTATACTCATAAGTAACCAATTACGGTAATAATAATTAATAATAATAAAAAGTAAAAATGTATTCAAGAAACCAATAAATAAAAAATTGGTTTGGTGGGAGCAGGAAGGGTGGTGGGTGCAGAGAATTGGTGGGTGCAGGGGGGTGCTGGGTGGATGGAATGGGCAGACTAGATGGGCCACATTCGCTTTCAGGAAGAGTTGGAGCCCCAAAATGCGTAAGATATTTACTCGTGAATCAGGATACGTCTTCACCGTGTACTGGACGTTCTCTGTAGAAGTTGTCTACTTGACAGCATCCACATCCAGTGTCCCTGGATCAGCTGAAGCCAGTCCCACATACAGCAATCTCTCTCTCTCTGCTTGGTACGGGTATTCCTTTGTTTGCCCAGTATTTAAAGTTGCCTTGTTATATTTGTACATATTTTATCTTTTATACTGCTTTATAAAATAAACACATTTTTATTTATATCTGTTGATGAGTTTATTCATAGATATCATAGATTCATGATCACATCAAAGACTCCACTGGCAAATTTTATATAAAATATTTATGTATGTCCACTTACTGCATTTTATTTTTGTCTTTATCTCAACACTATGCTCCCTCGCCACTAATAATTACTGTTGCTCCATAGATGGGCCAAGGAGTTCTTACCTTCATGTACCAAAAGCAGTAATGTCCTTATAGGAATAATAATTGCAATGCTTACCACACAATGGGCTCTCCACACATCTCAAGCATACTGGTGTGGTTTTATGGTCTGAATGGCCAAACTCCACTGAGTCGACTGGGTCATTCCCGGCTGAGGAAGCTGGAAATATAAAAGAAGAAAGAAGAAGGCACCAATGGCACACAGATAAAATCCTCGCTGCAGACTGGTAAACTTTTCCCCAACCCTTATCCAAATCTGTACTTTAACCTTTCCCTCTCACCCCCCTAACTCTCCTCTCTCTGCAGCCTAACCTTTACAAAGGATACCCTGACATACACCCAAAACCAGTCAGCAGTCCCTACTTTTTCCAGGCCCGGGACAGGAGTCCCGGATGTTTCCCCCCTGAAGTCGGCCCTGTCGGCAAGGGCCAGATTAAGAGGCACATGGGCCTGGGGCTGAAAATTATGAAAGGCCCATTGCAGTGGCCAGTGATGAGTGGGTGTGATCACTGCTGTATATGATGGCCAATTACATATCAGCCACTTAATCACCCTGTGTCCTTCTTCATCACACTGATATCATTAAATACAGCACTATGGGCCCACTATGGGCCTGGGGCTGTAGCCCCATTAACCCCATTGTTAATATGGCCCTGTCGGCATGTCACATGGGGGGCGGCCCTGTATGCCAGAATGCTGGGAAAACATTATTTATTACAAAATATAATTATTTCATAGGAAATCATTAGAAACATCCCCAGCGATTAGAATATATGACCATTTGCAACCTGGGAAGGGGGACAAAACCAGGGTAATACCAAAATATTTTCTTTCTACCTCCTCCAAAAAGTGTGTAACTCAGCTATTCCTCATCGTCCCAAACCTATAGCAACTACATGTGAATAGTAAAGAACATATATGATTTTAGGTTTAGAACTGCACACAAGATATATCAGAGGATGAGGAATTGAACACACATCAAACATCATGTGACAGATAAATGGATGAACTGAAAACTTCATGGACGTTTTGGAGGATTTATACAGCTTCCTGACAATTCTCAATGCGCTGAGTTATTATATTATTCTCCAGTAATCAATACATTGAGCTACATCCTGAGGTTATGGATAGACCCGCTTAGGTGCTGTAAATCTGGTAGAAATATTGCCAGTATGGGAAGCGTTAGTCATGCTGACATCCTGGGAGGCTGGTTATTAACATGTTAATTATAATATATATCTGCAATGTTCATTGCTCTTCTTATTGAATATTGGCAACACTTTATCATGTGAATATATGTTCTATATCCAGTCTCTTTAAACCATTGGATCCTTATACTCTACTGGATTCTGTTACATACAGTCAGCTGTTTTTCTATAACCTTCATCAGTCCATGACCCTGTTGCTGCTCCCATTATATAATCAGTTATGCATAGGAGATAATATGTGAGCGGCCCCTAGAATTGGCCCTGTGTGTGGGAGCCATGGGACAAGTTGTCCTTGGATAATAGTGTACAATATAACAAAATATATTTAGATATGTGCCACCTCAGACCCCTAATATATGCAACATGTACTTTATATAGTGTGCCATCTCCCTTACTATACCACATATGTATTACAAGCTTTTAAAACTTGTCCCTTTAGTGAGCCATAGGTTACATAAACCTGGCCAAAATACTGGACCATGATCTACTACATGATCATTTATTTGGCTTCTAATTTTCTTATATAGTGACTGAAGAGGGGAAAGAAAATCTATTACATCAATATAAGAAATCATATGAGATTGGAGATGATCTGGACCTGCATACATGGATGAGGTATTATCCTGGGGGGTGGGGGTGGAATCATTTAAATTGTTCAGTATAAGATGGGCTGAACTCTGGATGTATGGATCTCATTCTATACCACACCTTACACATAGGGATGTATGCCTAGGACTTAATGTTCTTAAAGTTCTAAACATGTAAGTGACCCAATTTCTGTGTCATGACACTGAACCTTTACACTACACTAACCTCTTACATGTATTAGGAGCGTTCTAATGTACAGAACAGAAACCATTGGATGCAAAACGCTCTTAAATCTGGATTTGGTCCAGAATCATTATACATGTAAGCGCTTCTATACATTTGCCACATGCAGAGAGCTAGATTTACCTTGAGATGTTTCTTATCCCATCCCACTAATGTCTGCATTTATCTTCCTTAAAGAACGTTTGACTTGTATAAAAGGAATTGCAGCCAGTTCCAGTCTCCTTAGCCTCATTACCTATAATGAAACCCCTCGTCCTGAATATTCTGCTTGATCATAATGTATCATTGACCGGAGGAAAGACCAGACAAATGACTGAAGTTTATTTCTCTCTCGCTCGTCTGCTGAATAAGAAATATAGAACTGTCTGGCACGATTGTGGTCTTTATTTCTCCAAAACTGACAAACACATGGATTCATTATTTGTGCTTTTGGTTTTAGAAATAGATGAAGAAACCGCTTCAAAACAAGACAATACACAAAATCAATATATATATCTCCTCCGCCATATTGCCTGCAAAGCAGTTCTTGGAAATTAAGACTACAGACGTAGACTACAGCAGGGTTACGCTACAGACGTAGACTTCAGCAGGGTTGTCCACCCTCCCGGAATGCCTGAACGTATAGTGCACAGTGTAGGACGTGTACGACTGGCCTCTCCAGTCTTTCCATCCGTCGTCCAATTTAATTGCGGTCAGATCGGGATGGGCTGAAGGCTGGATGTATGGATCTCGTTCTATATAGCACCCTTCTTCAATGGGAGGTGTGCCTAGGACATACGGTTCTTAAAGTTCTGAACATGTAAGTGACCCAATTTCTGTGCATATGATGACACAGAACCTCCACACTATACACTAACCTCTTACGTGTGTAAGTTAGGAGCATTCTAATGTACAGAACAGAAATCCATTGGATGCAAAATGCTCTTAAATCTGTGAGAGTGATGGTAATGGCCCCTCAAGCCCTGACATAGACTTGTGGCTCCTCTATCAGATCCTCGCTTACTACATTCCAGCACTGCACAATAAGATTATTGTGCTGTGCTATAAGTATATGATAAAATGTTATATTGTGTCTAATTCCACCAATCAAGGATGGCCTATTTATTAGCACTGATGCCTCACAGTGCTATGGTTGAAAGTTCGATTCCCAGGTAGGACCTTATCTGTGTGGAGTTTGTATGTTCCCCCTGTTTCTGTATTGGTTTCCACTGGGTGCTCTGGATTCCTCCCACAGCCCAAAAATATACCGGTAGGTTAAGTGGCAGCAGACTACATTGTCTCTAGTGTATGTGTCATTTCCCCTGTGTATCAGTCCCTTATCTCCTTTATAATGTATGTGGGCAGGACCCCCAACCATTCTGTCTGTCTGTATTCCCCATTGTACGGCGCTTTGGACACTTTGTGGTACCTAATAAATAAGCGTAAGTAAATAATCATCCTGGCGATTTATCATTTGGTCTAGGGAAAGTGAATCTTCAGTTCAGGTGATCACACACATAGGTACACAAAATGTAAAACTATATTAAGAATAATTTGCCATTCTGTAATCAACCATAGATCTATCATAACACTGCTTTATACCAGCTAAACACTGCTGTATCCTTACTATAACTCCATTAATTATACATTGCTCAGCACCTGTGCACCATTATGTTGCAGACTAGCAAAGTAAAAAAAAAAATATTTTGCTTTGCTAAACAAGGCTAAACCTCCATCTACTGGTCAGAAGCAGAACTGTACAGGTTGTGCCAATTAGCTTTGAAAATAATATTTAGAATGTATTTATTCTATGGACCATGCTTGTCCTGTTGTGTCTTGACTTGATATTGTGTCTTGATATTTCCACCATCATCCATCATCAGTTTGATGTTCACCAATACATATTCTCTTGCATGTACTTGCTTTGGCCTCTCTCCATGGTTTTTATTCTGTAGCAGTATCTGAATCTAGGTAATGGACTGTGGAATGCTAATAGTTCATGGCGGGTCATTCATATGACGGAATCACTGAACACGATCGTCATTTTCAGCACTCGCACTAATGAACATTATGACTCCCAGGGTGAAGATTTAAAATATGCACAAAGTCATTAGCAAGTATATTGGTAGCCTCAACACAAGCAAGAACACGATATTTCCGTCTCCGATGTGTCTTGTACCTTTAATGTAGAGATATTTACAGATGCTTTAGTCCCTCTTACATTAGAACTTACTAAGTTCAGGGGGGGAATTCACTAACTGACGATTTTTGCTGAGATTTCATATCGTCAGCGTTCGTCAGTGATCTGAAATCGTCAATGACTGGTGATGTATAGTATTCAGTAAGTGAAGATTTGTATTGACGATATGTAATGTCTGACGAATGCTGACGATATCCATTGACGAAAAACGGGTATTCGTCAGGCGATATTGCACTAAACTGACGTAT
>JABWIB010002029.1:9098-25646 GCA_016617825.1 Platyplectrum ornatum | reverse complement strand
GCAGCCCTGTGTAATGAATGGAGGGGGCGGGCACTCACAGCCCTGTGTAATGAGTGGAGGGGGCGGGGCACTCGCAGCCCTGTGTTAGTAAATGGAGAGGGGAGGGGGAGCAGAGCTGCAGATCTCTGTGCTGTCTCCCTCGCGCGATCCGAGATCCGACGTCACAGGGGCGAGGTTTTGCCTGCCCGGATTTGCCCCGGATCCCAGAGATTCGGATCTGTCGGATCTCTGGGATCCGAACCCGCTCATCTCTATATTAGAGGTCTGGAGATGGTACACTATATAAAGTACATGTGAGGTATATTAGGGGTCTGGAGATGGTACACTATATAAAGTACACGCGAGGTATATTAGGGATCTGGAGATGGTACACTATATAAAGTACATGTGGGGTATATTAGGGGTCAGGAGATGGTAAACTATATAAAGTACATGTGAGGTATATTATGGGTCAGGAGATGGTACACTATATAAGGTACATGTGAGCTATATTAGAGGTCTGGAGATGGTACATTATATAAAGTACATGTGAGCTATATTAGAGGTCTGGAGATGGTACATTATATAAAGTACATATGTGGTATATTAGGGTTGTGGAGATGGTACACTATATAAAGTACATGTGAGGTATATTAGGGGTGAGGAGATGGTACACTATATAAATGACATGTGGTGTATATTAGAGGTCTTGAGATGGTACACTATATAAAGTACATGTGAGGTATGTTAGAAGTCTGGAGATAGTACACTATTTAAAGTACATGCAAGGTATATTAGGGATCAGGAGATGGTACACTATATAAAGTACATGTGAGGTATATTAAAGGTCTGGAGATGGTACACTATATAAAGTACATGTGAGGTATATTAGAGGTCTGGCGATGGCACTCTATATAAAGTACATGTGAGGTATATTAGGGATCTGGAGATGGTAAACTATATAAAGTACATGTGGGGTATATTAGAGGTCTGGAGATGGTACATTATATAAAGTACATGTGAGGTATATTAGAGGCCTGGAGATGGTAAACTATATAAGGTACATGTGAGCTATATTAGAGGTCTGGCGATGGTACATTATTTAAAGTACATGTGAGGTATATTAGGGGTCTGGAGAAGGTAAACTATATAAAGTACATGTGGGGTATATTAGGGGTATGGAGATGGTACACTATATAAAGTACATGCAGGTATATTGGAGGTCTGGAGATGGTACGCTATATAAAGTACATGTGGGGTATATTAGGGGTATGGAGATGGTACACTATATAAAGTACATGTGGGGTATATTAGAGGTCTGGAGATGGTACACTATATAAAGTACATGTGAGGTATATTAGGGGTCTGGAGATGGTACACTATATAAGGTACATGTGAGCTATATTAGATGTCTGGCGAATGTACATTATTTAAAGTACATGTGAGGTATATTAGGGATCTGGAGATAGTACGTTATATAATGTACATGTGAGGTATATTAGAGGTCTGGAGATGGTACACTATATAAAGTACATGTGAGGTATATCAGGGGTCTGGAGATGGTACACTATATAAATGGGACAGTCCCCGCTTTTGGGGGACTGTCCCGCATTTGGGGGACTGTCCCGCTTGCCTTTCAGTATTTCCCGCTAAGGGGACATACTGCTAGTAAATAAATGTTAAAATTATATTTGCCACAATTGCGGCTAAGGGAAAGGGGCAGGGCTTATCAGGACTGGGGGTGGAGTTTGGGTGGACCGGGGGCAGGGTTTGGGTGGACCCGGGGGCAGGGTTAACGTGTCCCAACCTCTGGCGCTAACAAGTTGGGAGGTATGGGATGGTACACTATATAAAGTACATGTAAGGTATATTAGATGTCTGGGGATAGTACTATATAAAGTGCATGTGGTTTATATTAAGAGTTTAGAGATGGCACACTATATATAGTACATGTGGGTGTATAATGGGTCTACGAAAGGCACAATATATATAGAATATATTATGGGTCTAGACATAAGCACATTATATATGTTGCTATCTGAAAAGTCACATACTACAATTCATGTGGTGTATAATAGTAATTGGGAATTACACATTGTATACAGAATACAGTATGCCATCCCCAAACTCCTAATATACTGTACCCCACATCTATTGTAGTATGTGCAATTCTCAGACCCAGGAACCCCACATATTATATATAGTGTTCTCTCTCCTAATCCCTTATACACAGTATATGTGGGGTTAAGGGACTACACACTCTAAAATGTATATGGGGAATATTATGATGTGGGAATGGCACATTTTATACTGTATATAGAATGATATTCCCAGGCCCTAACACACCCATCATATTGTATACATCATACCCAATTCTTTAATATGCTCCTTATGCATACCTCAAAACTGACCCGATTTCATTGGGACAGTCCCGCTTTTGGATGACAGTCCCGGTGTCCCGTCCACCCACCAGTTTGACACAAACCGGTAAAAAAAAGTGTCAAAGGGGGCATGGCTTGGAGAAACCAAAAGTTGGCAAACCTGGTATAATCCTGATCTCCTTTTCATAAATGAAGATGACACAGAAATACTAAGGTAAGTTTATGGTGTCATCTCACCAGCACATGAGCACAATATAATATATGCCCCACTGTAGTGCCTCCAGTCCTTTTAGTGTCCTCATTGTATGGCCAGGACGAGCTATGCACCAGGTAAACACCTGACTTTGCTACTGAATAGGTGAAGGTACAACATACTAAGTATCCATAACTTGTCTGACTATATAGACTCCTGTTTATGTTTTGGATTGTTTTGCCTTTTGGTTGTCATTATCCTGTGAATGACCTAATAAGGACATGTTTTCAACACGTCCAGAATTAGAACATATACCTTGTCAGAGATTTGTAATAAAAGTGGGATAAAGTGAACTCCTGAACTGGAAGTCGGAGTTTCAGTATAAAAAAATGTCATCCAGCAGATTAAAGATCTTCATAGCATCAATGCTTGGTCCCACGCCCAGAACAGTTTTCCCATTGTTCAAATATCTCAGATTTACTGGAAAAAAAGTTTTAGTTTATATTCCTTTCTATAGTTTAATCTTCCTTACCTCAGGGATTAAGGTGATGACACAGGTACATTACCACCCTCACCATGGTGTGTCCTCCCCCAAAAGATGTAACAGGAGGTAGACTGGACATAGAGCTCATAAAAGAGAAAATCTAGGTGAAAATTACACCTATATATAATTACAACCTATATATAATTACAGTATATAAACACTGAGGACCCTATAGACAGAAAGGGGCATAAAATAGCAGACTGGGGGGTATATTTACTAAAAGGCGAGTTTGATTTCTCGCCGAAAATGGGCATGTTTGTGTCCGTGTTTTCTTTTCAAAGATTTACTAAAGGGTGTGATTGTAAATTCTCACCCAAAAAAATCTCGCCTTAAAGTCGCTGAAGGAGAGGTCAGCAAGGAATGAAGAGGGGGGAATGGGACAGGGATAAATGGGAGTTTAGTTGGGAGTAATAGGTGGAAGGTGTTTGATAGGATATAAAGAAGCACAGGGGAACAGGAAATTATGTGCCTTTGATCCTGGTTCTTCCTCCATCTCATTTGTCTTTTGTTTTTCAATGTAGGTTTTTATTTCTTTAACCTGTTTTTCCCTTTTTTAAATGGAGCAAATTTTGGTGGGGGTGACTTGTAGGCCATGGTGCTGAATTTTCAGAGGAGAACAGGTTTGACCTGGGTGAAACATAACCATTGATGGAGACACGTTGTGCACCAGACCTCACAGTTGGGTTCCCGTATGCAACCTACTGGCACAAGGGGTGTACAGAAGTGATATGGGTGGTGTGTTGTTATGCTAAGACCTTGGTTAATCCAAGGATTAAGGTGTGAGTCCTCTTCTAGTACATTTAAATCAACACTGACCCCCATCTGTTATTGGCCACCTATTACAGCTTTTCCCAATTTTAATTTGGCTACTAATGTATAAACTATGCCCTTTTATTAAAATGAAATATAAGTCTCTGTGGTCTTTATTTCATTAAGGTGTGTGTGGGTGTGAGAGTGGGACATCAGCCATTTGCCATTTATACAGATGAGAGTTGACGTGTCCCAGCCCAAGTCTCAAAACTGCATTATAGTAAAGTTGGTCAGTATCTGAGCAAATGGAAAGTATTGTCCCTGCTTATAGCAAACACCATTAATCTGACGCTCCATGTAATTCAACATGTTATTGTCAAGGTGTAACTTCCACCTTATTGCATCTTTTTTTCCAACTCTGGATATGGTCCTATATAATGTCAATGAAAATGTTTTATACAAAGGTTGTACATTTTATTGGTAAGATGCTTGTTTAAGAAATTAGGATATTGCTACTATTTTGTCATGGTAATATTATTGTAAATAGATATGTATATTGTTTCCAGCAGATGGAGCCAAAGCATAAAATATCTATATAATGAGGTTTTGAGCATTTCAAAGGGGGCAAATGTGCGAATACATACAACTTATCACCACATGCATTTGTGTACATTTTCTGGGCATGTTTACTGCTAAAACTGCTTTCAAATACTAAAATCTTTGTGGTGTGCGTGTTATTTATGATTTGTGAATATGTTCTCAATTTAAAAAAGAATTTAATTGACAGCACACAAATAGCCGTTTCTGGATTTTTATTTGAGACTTAAACAAAGTTCAAGCCCAAATCTAAGGGGAATATGGGCATGGAATCCGACCATTGTTTCCAAGGTCATAAATATCAAAAACAGTTCAAAACATAAACATGAAGGACATAACAACATGGCCTTTAATTTCACTGGGTCTCAGCCCAGACTTCTGGTCAGTGGTAAAGGGGCCTCTGTAAACACTCCACCCGGCCTCTGAAGCAAGACACTCCAAGGGGAATGTCTAGAAGATAAAAACGAAAATGTACACATCAGTACATCAATTTAGACATTTAGCGTACATTAAAACTCCTCTTTATCTTAATCATTTAACCTGGCCAGGGCTCAGTACAGACTACCAGCATAATGACAATATTATTTTATACAGTGCATCCCCCAACTGACTTAGTAGTGAAACGGGCATAAACTATAATAAATTCACTAGGCAGCTTAAACTAACTAGGGCCACACTCAGGGTCTGAGGTCGTATGACACTTCTTCCTGGGAGTAGGGACTAGGGAGGGATAATAGTCAAGAGTCATGGGGAAGCTATCTCTTAGTCCCATACCCACCCATGCTGTGGAGGAGCCTTGCTGTGTCTCATGTCTTCCATAATCTGTGGTTAGAGCTGCTTGTACCATGGGGCTGCTGAGGAACAAGCCTCAGGATGATTGAACTGTGGATGCTGCTCAAGGGTGTTCGATGTCCCAAGCCCATGCCTTGATCTCCACGTGCTGCAACCTCTGATATACTGAGTGCCCTGGTGGTTACTTTTATGTGGCTTACATGTGTTCTTTCGGGGCCAGATGTCCCAGCCATTGACTCCTTTTGCTGGTCCCTGTGATCCATCACTATGCAGGAATAGTACCGTTCTAAGCTCACGGATGGTGTCGGCTTCTTTTACAGCAACGTCTCGGTCTTCTCATATTGACACATGAACTGCATCCACACCCATCGGAGCAACACAGTGGTAGAAAAATTACAGGATAATGTATAATGATAGCTGGTGGTGATGTATATAACCTCGTGGGTAGTGAATGGTACTAGGGATTAGCTGTGTTTTTGATGGTGATTCCAGTGGGTGCCTGGCACAGGAAGTGAGTAAAATTTATGTAGATTAAGATTATTGTTATTAATGCTTATTTATTAGGTACCAACAGTGTTGTACAGTACTAATGGGGAATACAGACAGACAGAATGGGTGGGGAAGAGGCGCCCTTCCGGCAAGCTTACATTCTATTGGAGATTGGGGATTTAATTACACATACATATACATTAGTACAGTATACAATTTAGTCAGCTGTCAATTAAACTACTAGTATGTTTTTTGGGTGTTTATGAGCACCAGGAGAAAACCACACAGACAGGGGGAAAACATACAAACGTCACACTGTCCTGTCTGGGAATCAAACCTAAACCTGGACTCTCTCCATCTCTCTTTCTCACTAAATGCAGCACTGGTCAATGTTACATATGCTCATTGCTACATAAACCCTCTTCTCTCATGGCACTGTGGTGAATTTCTTGCTTAGTCTCTGGTTGCTTATAACAATCTGCAAAAATGGGTCACATCCTGTATACTGGCTAAAGCTAAAAGAAAAATTCTATAAATGATGCGGAGCAGCAATATATGATGACACTGGTGGCCAAACTTATAGGAACAGGACAAAATCTAGTGGTTGTAACCTAGGAAAGACATGTTGCACATGAGGGCACACTGGCCATGAGTTGGCATTAGTTATTTAAATCCAACATTTATATGACCTGCCTTCATTAACATCTACACAGCACAAGTTATCTCAAAGTATGGAAACATTCACACGTGCGTATTCTTGAAATTGTTCACATGTTTTATTTCCCAGACTGGCAATGGTGATTTTGAATAAAGCACTTTTGCTTTGGATAAATGGGTTGATCGATTGTCACCATTAATCTATACGAAGCACTCCATCTGTACTACAACTCATTAGGATTTCATTTCAGCAATTCAACTATGAAATGAAGCTCCAGTATTTCTAACGAAGAATTGGTTGAGAGCGGAATGGGACACAATGTTATGCAGAACTGAATCTACTTTTTGTAAAATATTCAGCAATGTAATTTACCGTTATAGCTAAAATGTAAAACGAAATATGAATAGTAATAGTAAAGTTACTCTATGGAAAAATTAATATTAGTGTTAGATGTAGTTTTAGTGAAGTGACAGACTGTCATTGTCCAGCCCATATCTGAGGGTCAGTTAAACCCCTTTCCTTGCCAAAATATCCATCTGCTCATTTATTTGGAAGGGACATGCATCTGCTTTGACTTATTTTGTTGGTGTTTTGTATTATTTCGAGGCTTTCTTTTACGGTTTTCATAACATGTATGTTCATAAAAACGACTTATGTCTGTGACCGCACAACACACTAATAGGAATGACAAAAGATAATATATATTTGCAAACAAGGTTAGTTAAACTGAAAATGTTTTCAGCTTTTTAAATCTATCCCATCAGATATCTCTACTAATCTCACACATGTGGTAAAGAGCCGGTCAAGACATTTGCCGGAAGCAGTGCCAGATACACCTTAAATTTAATTTCCAAGCAAGAGCCAGATTGGCCGCTGCAGCTGTTGTGTATTAGCAGTGCTGCATGCTGGCGATATGACTGTGCGATTCATAATTCCCGTAGAACAAAATAAATGTTATATACAAAGTGTATGTATCAGTATATGTCACTTAACTTTTTGTTACCCTTCAGACAACATCAGGGTTGTCTACGTTTAGTTTCACCTTCAACAAAACAAGAGTCAGTAGGATGGGGGTGAGGAGGAGGGCGAGATTTACGGAAATCACACCATAAGCCACCCCCTGCAAGGCAACCTATAAACATGGTATGACTTGGCGGGGGTAACGTCATGCAGCCCCATTCATTCATAGTATTGATCAGGGCTGAGGCAGTGATTTAAATCCTGGGTCCTGGATCTCTCTGCATATTGGGGTGATTGGCTGCAATACAGGAGTGTCCCTTGGCAAGACACTCACTAGAAACTATTTTTCAAAATATTAAAAGCAGTTAACTCCTTTACCTTGACAAGTTTTTATTTATTTTTATCAGTAAATAATATAGCGATGTACAGGTTACAATTCTACTTCCAGTAGATAGTGTTTGCATCACAAGAGTAATGAAGTAAGGGAGAAAAACATGGACCGCAGCACAATCAGATCATAGCTGACATTCTTTATAATGTAATAGGAAAGAGAGAGCTACAATCTGATTGGTCGCTTTGGGCAACGTCTCCACTTTAGTAAGGTTAGTAAATCTTGTCCCTAGACTTCTTCACTTAAGTGTATTTTAATATCTTGGATCAAGTTTTGAGGTATGGTAATATGATGTTAATATGAGACAAAAAGCATAAAATTGTTGTATATAAGCATTTAACATGTGTTGTTTCCACAAGAGGAAGAAACAGGAATGTTTAGTATTGACTGTGTTAAATGTGTAAGACATGCTGAAATGTTTTCTATTGGATTCCATTGAATGGTAAGACAAGATGGCGGTCTTATGTCTCATGAAACTTCACATAATTTCTTATCAATAAATATGGAATTGTTAATTGTTAATTCAATTTAGTATACAAAAAACAACTGCATACAATTTCATAATTCATAAAACAATATTTAAATATATATATATATATATATATATATATATATATATATATATATATATATATATATATATATATATATATATAAAACCTGCAGATCAGAATTTTAATTGAGAACAAAGTGTTGTTTATACACTGAAAAACAGAAGCAACAGTTCATTTAAATAGTGGGTAAACTTGCTCCAAACATATTACAAAAGGAGGTGAAAGATACAGTGTTCTGTGCAATCCAATGCAAATGTATGCAAATGTTCTCATATTAGAATCATTGTCTACTTGTCATTGTCACATGGGGCACATCAAAGCCATATGACCTGATTTTGCACCTGCTGTTTAATTAAATTTACAACACGCGCACACACACAACTCCTGGTGATATACAAATCAGCTTTTACTACCACAGCTTTCAATTTGCAAGTCAGTTGACTGCCGTGTTTGATCAGTAACTGCCCAACTGCTATGGTTAACCTCATTGTTTCTACAGGGACCGAGGCATGACTGCCATTACCATTGGGGAATCCAAGAAGCAAGACAAAAGAATTAGTAGTGAAGATTTTCAAATTTGTTATTTTTTAATAATATGACAGTTTTTTATTGGGTATAATAATCTATTATAATAATCTATTATGGAACCGCGACCTTGAACATAATAATCCTATCATGGAAACGTGACCTTGAACATAATAATCTATCATGGAACCGCGACCTTGGGCATGAGTTGGATTCTGAGGAANGGGAGGACGTTCCATCACGGATGGCCTCTACATCCATCTGTGTTTGCATCACAGAAAATTGCTATAAACTATACTATAGCTGGTATATGGTTCCCTCCAGAATAGCCAGGTTCCTGACCTGTGTCCTACGTATATCTGCCAACTCTTTACATAAGATCTGGGGATCCTGGGATTCCTATTTTGAATCTCCGTTTCCTCTATATTGCTGATTTACTGTTTTGAGGATTGTATTTCATACTTAGTTTTTATATCTACCTTTATCAGTTCTTCATTACTTCCCTTTCCTCCTCTTTTTCTTTACTCTTTCTTCATTCTACTCTTTGGACGGTTGGCCACCCATCCTCTTATCTGTATATCATTATCGTTTTCCTTCTTCTAAAAAATGTAAAAAAAAACGGGCAGGTTTCTTTTCCCTATGTTCTGTAATATTTATTGTATTCTTTCTACGTTACCTATTTTTGATGTAATTTAATACTCTTCTGCAACCTATTTGATGTATGTTACGCTTCTGTTTTCTTGTCATCCTGTACCAGAATTAAATGTTTATACTCCTGGGCTTATAAATAAAATCTCTTCTAAAATCTGATGTATAGAGCATTAGAGAGTGAACATGGAATACTTTTTTCCAAAACTTTATTATGAAGAAGGAAGAAGTGATACAGTGGTTGAAGGTTGATGACGATGATGTGCTACTTTGTCCAGACACTTTCAGATTCTCGATCTAGAGAGAAACAAATCTAATAAGTAAGAACTAAAGACCAGATCCAGAGTGGGTCCTCTGATCAGCAAACCAAATTTGGAGGGTACCAGTATGTAGATTGCTCTGACTATTCTTTTACAAAAATATGCAACTGTGTAAATAGCCTCAGTTGCGTGTGCTCCTTCTTCGTGATACACAGGGCATATAAAAATATGTAATCAATAGGACTTACAGTATATCTTACTCTTTATAGGGCCTTATAAGAACCCCTTGTTATCACTTCCATTTACAAATATTTTGTATTACAAACAGGGCTCGAACTGGGGGGGGTATACAGGGGTATGCCATACCGGCTCTTCTCCCAACGTAGTCATTGAAAAACTGAAAATGTCCATTGACTTCTATTATATTCAGTGTTTTTTCATACCCCCACTTCTAAATGTCCATACCAGCACTTCTAAATTTCCACTTCGACCACTGATTACAAATGTGAGGGAAGTGAAAATGTACTTCTCTTATCCTCTCATTTTACAATAATACCAAATATCTCACTCTTGTTATGTCGATAAAGACCATTTTTATTCATGTATAAACTTGTTTTTCATTAAAACCAATATAATAGTAATGTTATAATATAATTAATGTGCATATACGAGTATAAAACATTATCAGCAAACTCTCATAATAACATTTATAAGAGCTATATAAAGATAACAATGGAAATTATATAATCAGGTAGACCTTGAAAATACTATCTTAAATATAAATTAGTGCATTTACAAATGAATCAATTAGTTATTTAAGTATTTCTTGTTACAGTCTATAAAATATAAATGAATTATTGTCATTGCTACATATATACATACATTACCTAGTTTGGTTGAAATATGTTTGAATGTCATATTGTCGGTGCACTTTAGGCAGGGCCGGCGTGGGTCACACATTTTCGGTCCACTAAATGTAGATATGGTTTGTTGCATGAAGGAAGAATATTTTGCTTTTGCAGATAATAACCAACTTTATTTTGTAACTTTGGATAGACAACACATGGTCTCTAATCCTGTTTTCTGATGATATTTGCCTCTCTGAAATATATGGGTTTGCCCAGGTGCATTTCCACCAGTTTTTATCTTATTTTTAAAAGGCATCTTCTATTATTTTCCGGAACAGTTTGAAGCACAACGTTGCTTATACAATAGGTGGCAGCATTTCCTCGTCTGAAATGAAGGTACTTTAAAGATAACTATTTTCATGGCATTTAAAGGTTGGCCTAAAGCTGTACATTCTAAGTACGCCATATGGCTGAGTCCTTAACCTACAGAAGAATAATAGCACTGGAAAATGTTTGTCATCTTAACATTAAAAATAAGTAAGACAGAATAGTATCTATACTATTACAAGATATTATACACTTAAAGGGAAACAGATGTTGCAGCAAACGATATTTGCTGGAATCAATTTTTTTTATTTGTAAACAGATATATTTGCAAATGAAAAATAATTTTACCGTACATTTGCTTTTTTCTTGCTTAAATTGTATCCATTGATTTGCTACGATTATGCATAGAAAAGTATCTGTCGTTAATAAGTAAGTTAAAAAATAAACTTTTAATAGGTCAAATATAGGACTTTTTGTCAGTGTCCAGTTGGAGGTGTGCCCCATGGAGATACTGGCTAAATGACTAGATGGTTTATTGATGGTGAGGTGGTAGGACATGCTGATTCCCTGAGATGTGTTGCATAAACAGCATTCTATATAAATGTATATATATATATATATATATATATATATATATATATATATACATTTATATAGAAAGCTCCTCTGCAGGAGGAGGTGTCATAAGATGGATGTCCCTGACTGATTTCCATGGTCCACCTATACACAGGGCCTGTGCTAGGTCTCTGGGCACCCTATGCGAGACCTAGGGTGCCAGTCTAGTTTGCATAGGTAGAAGGGGGGCACCACCATTCTATAGAGGAGCGCCAGACTCCCTCCCAGGCCGGCTAATTATTTACATGCATGTCAATGGAGGCAGCAATGCGGTGCCCTAGGTTATCACCTAAGATGGCATAATGGTAGCACCAGCCCTGGGAGTGCCTCCAGCATAATATCAGTGTTCATAGGTGGATCGTGGATCAGTGACATGCTTTCTATTGCATGTCCCCTATATTGTATAGTAGCTGCTGCCAGGGATCGCAATCATCACTTCTAATTTGTGGGTTCCCTCTTATGTGGGGGGCCTTGGGGTGACTGCCCAGATCACCCTTTGGCGGATTCAGATCCAGATTACAGTAAATCACCACAATAAATCATTGGCACATTGACATGAACACAAGATCCAATCCGGAGGTGAGCCTATGCCAACTCATTGTACCAAAACACAGTACATAATTTAATAAGTTTCCTAAAACATTATAACAATTCTTGGTCAAATGGTGAAGTGCGTACTTACTCAGGACTGTCTGTCCATTGAATTTCAAGGTAGTTCCTCCAATATTGATACCTTTGTGGTGTACATGATTGATGTCATGATCATTTGTAGAAGATGATATCCTCTAAAGACTACAGTTTACAGATTGGCAAGTAATTCTCATTAGAGATACCTCTAACATGTCAAAGGCTCTTCTTAGATTCTACATATGTAGTTTACCATCAGATCTATAACTCATTCATGTCCTGTTGCCTATACATGTGGTGTGTTTTGGGCAGTGAGCTAAAGCCTACATAGATGAGACTACTTCATCATCCACAGTCTCTATTTAATCCTTCCATCACCCATTTCCAGTTCCATAATGGAAAAAGGAATGGGTTATCATTTGATAGATTACAATATAAAGGGGAAAAAAACATGCTAGCTAACTAAGACAGTAATATTATTAATGGTATATTACTAACCCCTTTTTTTAGAAGGCACCCCAAGACTCACTATGATGATGACAATTATTACTATTATCATTATAATAGTTTATAAGGCACCATTTTCCTCTGCACCAATGAATTGAATTATGTTCAGACACTGTTCAGATGAGAGTTGCAAGTAGGGATAGATATAAATCCATGAGAAAAGATACTAATTGGATTCAAGTAAATATTGCAGTGAGGGGAAATAGTTGCTAGGTAATTTGTACGTCTATGTTACCTATTAAATGGTGTTTTTCTCATTTCTTTTCCCTTCCCGTGCTTTTATGATTCTTCTAAGTTATAGAAAAGTCATGGTTATGCTATAAACGCTGAATATAGCTGAGTTCTTGTTCACCAAGTACATCCATCTGTCCTCATTTAAATAGAGGCTGAACTTGCAAGAGAGTGTTATTTTGCTCCTGTGTGTCTTATCTTCATCCTTATCCATATGGTAGAAGTTAGAGATGGCTGCACTTTAGATTGGCTTTGTGACCAACTTCTCACACTTATATTCCCACACATATAAAACAGATAAAGTTTGTGAAATCTCATGACAGAAATGTGCGGAGGAGATGCATTATTCCCCAGAGAGGGTACTTTTAAAATTCTTCTGGAATATCATATCAATCCCCAACCAGGATGTGCAGCTGACATTGCTGTTGCCATCTCCGTTGGGGATCTCTTGAGTCTTTTTCCTGGCATAAGCTCCAAACACAACATTTGTGAAAGCAGTAATCAAGTCTTCTGGCTCTGTGTGAGCAAGATCCTAAACAGATATATTGTGTACACAGCTGATAAATAACCATGAAGCACCACGTCATGGCATCATCCAAATGTAAAGTCACTTAATATAACATATATTACATAAAGGACCAGAGACAGAACTTACGAGCGTAAAGTTACATGTGGGCATAACCATGTTGCATTGCAGGGGAGGTGTTGTCTTCTAGCTCAAGTCTAACAACAGTTAGACTTCCCTGAAATTAAACATGGTTATGCCTGCGTTTAACATTACGCTCATGAGTCCAAGTCTGGATCTGGTCCAAAATGAGCATAGATCCCCAAAACTTAGTAAAATAGTTATTTTGCTGTTTAGATTAATCAGCTGGATGCCATTCAAAAAATTAAAGTTATGGTCAATTGTGTTATTTAATGAGGTCTTACTAAACTATTATTGCAGATTGCCAACATTTTCATAAGATATCTCTTCAGAGAGAAGCCTTAGGATGTAACGCATTGCTCATTGACTGTGAACATGCACCAAAGTCTGCATTTGTAGACAAATTCAAAGACAAATTTAGCCCACCTTTGGATCGGTTATAAAAGATTGGTTCTTGTCTTCACTACAAAGTCAAAAATGAATTCAGCAATGATACAAGGGCCACATCAAATGTTGGATGTATCAATGGGCAAATCCTTAAAAGAAGTATGATTAAAAATATTATGTGTTGGGAAACAGAGTGGGAAGTAAGAGGGTATAAAGGCTTGAGGATAGACCAAAGCCTGGGTGTCTTTGGAAGCCAATAAGATAACATTGGTGATTGCAATAAGTGCCACATTTTGTGATAGACAAGATAAATGATTTTAATGCGGATTAGTCATTATATGTGTTACTTATCTTACATATGTGTCTAATTCGGATTCAGAATTTCGGCATTGCTTCTGAAATCCCAAGACAGCCAGAAAATCTCCTGAACCTGGGTTTAAGGCAATGTAAATCAATGTCTCAAGCCCCAAGTATTACTAAGGATGTTTTATAATGCCCTTAGTAACCCTATAAATTAAAACTTTTATTAGACAGAAGCAGGGCATGTGTGTGTGTGTGATGGTGGAGGCATGGACAAATGTGGCGGAAGTTGCGGTATGGACATTTAGGGGAGGCGGTATAGATATATAGAAGTGGTGGTATGGACATTTAGAAGTGGTGGTATGGACATTTAGACGTGGTGGTATGGACATTTAGAAGTGTTGGTATGGATATATAGAAGTGATGGTATGGACATTTAGTAGTGGAGGTATGGACAACTTTTAGCAAAAGAACAAAAAATGACAGTCGGACAGTGCAGTGGGACATTAACCCCCCAAAATAAGAATTTTTTGGGGAAGGGCATGAGAGCATGTTACTCAGTGTTCAATATTCACAGGTTCTAAATGCTGAACACCATTAACCTGACAACAGCGCTATCTTCTGCCTGTAGAAAAATATGGAACCGTTGATGGTAGAAAACCTTTCTCCAGTGACAGCCCACTCTGTGGCTCCCATCAGGCTTTGATCTACTAAGGAGGACATCCACTCTTCCTCCACCAGAACTGGTCCACTGCCGGTGCCCCTGAAGCGTTGCTCCCCTTTTTCTGCCGGAGTCAGGCCTGCAAGACGTGCCGCCTGGTTGGCGTCTGCACACCACACTCCAACACCTGATCTGCATACACCCGCAGTCCACGCTAAAGCTCCGGTGGCCATTTTGGGGCTCGGTCTCTCCCTCCTGCTTGAGACTCGGTGACGCAGGATTGGGTTTTACCACTTGATCAACAATACCTCCTGTAAGACTGAGCCTGCCTAGTGCCTCAGTGAAAGTTCACCTCAGCTTTTTAGACTCTGCTGGGCCCCCAAGAGGACAACTCCTGTTGCCTGTGGAATACAGTACCCGGTGCGATTCCCGAACCCAACACACCCAGCAGCATCCTGGGGTTTGGTGTCTGCTGCTTCGCCACCCCCCCTGCACTGGCTATGGCCCAAGTGTAGAGCGGCGGGACACCCTGGTGGGAGCCTCCAGCCCTGTGCCTCCATCGGTGACAACCATAGTGCAGCCTCACTGGGCCCTGTCTATGGTATAGCCATCCGGCCGCATGTTGTCCGATTCTGACAACATGCAAGACAAGGCTCTGCATACTCGCCAAGTACTTTCAGCCTCTGACCTAGCGGACATGGCACAGGAAATGTCCAAATTAATTCTCCCGTTGATTGATCCAAGAAATTGACCGACTGCAATCCTTCTTTGACACGGCCCTGGCTAAAATAGAGGCAAATGCTAAACGCTTTACAGCAGTGGAATCTCGCTGTAGCAACTCAGAGGACCACTTAGTGACCTTACAGGACACAGTGGACCAGCACGTAGCCACTATTCAATCCCTGATTGACAATTTAGACAGCGTTATTACAGGGGCCGTACACCATTGTCTTCTCCACTCCTTTCATCTAATACTGTTTATGTTCTTGTTCTATGTTATTTTGTAGGTTTGTTTGGGGCTCCGGCCTCTGCCTGTTTTGGTTGTGGTAAATTGTTTAAAAATGTGTGTAAAACTAAATTTTTTTGCATACTGTATGGTTATGGCTTGCCATCTGGGGTATTTGTTGTTGTTCTCCTCCCTCATGTAACGACTCCTAGGCACTTGGTGCTTATTATATATATCCAGCTGCACATATCTCTGGAGCGCTTGGGATGACCTCCTTAGCCTCTCTGTCAGACTCATCCGCCACGCACATAGCTCATGGTTTCGGGTGCTGTCTTGTAACGTTGGGGGTCTCAACACTCAGGTAAAGCGCAAACGTACCCACCTTAAGTCGTTTAAGCCTGCAATGGTTTTCCCCCCAGGAGACGCATTGGAAATCCGGCAGTTAGATGTCTCTGCGTGCGCACTGGATTGGGGAATGTATATCAGCCCTGTACCGCACTAAGGCCAGGGGGGGTGGCCATATGGCTTGGTAAACACCTTCAGTACGAAAGGGATGCCACACTCATGGACCGTGAAGAAAGATATATTCTACTTGACCTTGCTATCTCCGGAACTCCATACACTTTCTTAAATCTATATGGGGGGGGGGATTTTTTTATATGGCTCTAGACCGTTCCCTGGACAGGAACCCCACCACCTCCGCGCTTCTTCCTTACATATGACTACCTGCTG
>JABWIB010002028.1:44611-62690 GCA_016617825.1 Platyplectrum ornatum | reverse complement strand
GTTTCCCCGATAATAAGACACTGTCTCATTTTTTTTTCAGGACAAAAAACACCATAGAGCTTATTTTCAGGGTATGGCTTATTTATTGACCTGCTATTAATCCAATCATGGCCCCCCAAGTGCTGCTGACATTATGACACCTCATTGTTCCCCCAAGTGCTGCTGACATTATGACACTTCATTGAGATTTAAATAGGGCTTAATTTCAGGGGAGGGCTTACTTTAGACAGTTTACGGTAAAATAGGATAGGGCTTATTATCAGGATAGATCATATTATCGGGGAAACACGGTACAACAAGGCACCCAAAAAATGGTGATCATTATATAACTAAATGCTATAAGAGCAGGAATCCAAGACAAGCCCATTAACAATGCAATGTCAAACCCCAACAATGACCGCTAGGACTGGCTCCCAATTGGAATTACTAAAGGTCACACCTGAAGTGGAACTTAAAACCT
Organism: Platyplectrum ornatum; assembly: GCA_016617825.1. NCBI lineage: Eukaryota > Metazoa > Chordata > Amphibia > Anura > Limnodynastidae > Platyplectrum > Platyplectrum ornatum. The sequence goes on along the minus strand of JABWIB010002028.1, from coordinate 62,230 downwards.
GTGCCAACTTTAACATCTGACCCTCACTGTGCCCTGTCTGAAAAGAAAAACAAAACAAGTTAGTGCAGACATCCTCGTGCAAAAAGTTAAAAATGGATGGAAACATTTCACGGCAAAAAGAGCATGGCTTCTGGTTTCTTTCTTCTTATTGCCCTATTTCCCACCTACCCCTAGCTAATACTCCACTGACTTATGCTTTATGGCCTGACAACAGTAAAAAAGGGGGAGCCCAGCCCCAGTCTGGCATTTATTATATCCCAGAACTATACGTTCCTCCCTTTAAATGACTATCACCTCATATGTGTATCAGACTGAAATTAGCAAGGGTTGGCGACCAGGGTTGGTATTTTGGGAGAGTCGGCAAATTTTATAGAAATCACTGCCTCAACCCCGAGTGGTACTATGGTCCGGCCAAGGGGCACGGCTTTTCCAATGACCTCCATAAATCACACTCTCTGTCCAACCCATATGGTGCCGGCCTTTGGTTTCTCCATTCTAGGATAGTTCTATGGAGATAACATTTAAAACTTTTATTTGGACAATTTAAGACCTAGCAGAAGAAAAATTTTAAAAAGTTGTCTGGTTAGCTTTATTCTTATATTTCTAAATTGACAAATGCCTTTATTGGTTGGGTTTATGGGTTCAGAGCGGCACCTGTATTATCATTTCTTTAAAGTCTTCCAAAAAAAAGGTATCTATGTGCCAGCTCTTTCTGTGAGGTTTATACATGCTCACTACTACTATATAAACTGTGTCTATGTTATATGATCAGCAACATCATACAAAAAAAAACAAAAAACAATTTTTATATATCTATATCTATATCTATATCTATATATATCTATATATATATATATATATATATAGTCACAATATGGCCAAAAGCAACAATAATATCAAAGATTTAAAATGCATTATATAAAACGGAGTATCGAAATGTCAACTCCCAAAACCTTACTTGTCAATTCTCTCTGACCCGCTGGGAGTCTCTCCGAGACCACCCTGACACATTGGCCAAGTCATCAAGACAGACGCCCACTGTTTAAAGCCATTATTCAAGGCAATGAGAAGCAGTGGGCAGAGTTAGAAGAAACAATTTATAAAAATTGCTGCAAGTATTACTGTCAGTATTACACAATTTCAGTTACATGTGATGGAGCAATTTGTGCCATTAAGTCCCTTGATTCTTCTAGAAAAGAGAAAAAGTGAAAGTTGGCAATTATGCTCCATGTATATTCTACTAGTGGCTACCTAATAGAAGACATATGTGTAGTGCAGGGGATCCTGGTGTGTAAGCTGCAAATATGGTACCGTAGACAAGTCATGCCAGCATAGCACAGCCTCTCTCTCCCTCTCTGCATCTCCATGCATTACTTTTAAATAGCTATTTTATTGTATTGGTTTTTAATTATTTTTTAAAGTAAAGTAATCAAGAACATATAAACCTAGATATATTTGGGTATTAATTTTGCAAACAAATGAAGTATGCTAAGTGGTTTGATCTAACTACTACTACTAAAGAACAGAAGAGGCATATAAAATGATATAGGGAGCCACCTAGGAGCCACCTTGCAGGTTAGGGGGATGGGGCATTGGACTGGCCCGTCAATGGAAACATTCACGTAGTATATTTTTTGGCTAAGGGGAGTGTTAAAAAAAAAAAAAAGGATTGTGGCATGAACGTGCAAAATTTGTAAACCACTAATGTAAATGGAAGGACAAGAGACTAAGGCGCCCATTCAAATGTAGTCTTAAGATGCGAAAAAGTGGTCATGCGCTTTTCCGCATCTATTATGGCAGCCAAAACTCGCTACTTTTTGAGCTACCCAATGAGCTGCGAGTGGATATTTACTAGGATTTTTCCCTTTATAACATATGCCACATGGCATGCCACAATAGCAACGTGTGCTGGCGCTACAATATGAAGGAGTATACTAGTGACGCTACTACACTTATTCATACAGTAGCGCCAACACACGCTGCTACTGTAACATGTTGGCGCTACTGTATGAATGAGTATTGTTTTGTAACCGACGCTGCTGCAGCATAGGTTGAGATACTCTACTCATTACTTGCGTCAACATGGGAAAAACATTTTTTTTTTACATTTTTGACCTGGGCGATTTCCTGAGTAAAAAAAACCCCTATAATTTACCCGGATTTTTGCTGGGAAATAGGTATATTTGTACATACTTCTAGGTGCATTTTGTAGTCTTCTAATCGACAGTCACAGAAGAGAATAATACTTCTACATGATGAATATACTATATATAATACAATTTCTTCCTAGATTCTAAGGCTGTTAGAGGCAATTCCCTAAGCACATGAAAAATGTTTGCATACATTGAACGTACACTGGGTCGTCATTTCCAAGCAATGCTTAAATAAAATTAAACAAGTAAATGTCAGTCACTCCCACACATCGAGGGATCCAAGATACAATCTCAGAACATATGTTCAAAATATTCTCTACCCAAAACACACAAAAATGTTTCACAGTTACAGAATCAGATTTCATTCTGAAACTCCGCTGCTGAATCACATGCGGTTTTGTAAAAGTAAAATTAGGAATAAGAAAATATAATGATTCATGGAAAGGTTGTGATTTTATCCCGACTGAAAACAGTGCTCAGCGCTTGCCAGAATGTCGGTTATGTAATGATATCTAAATAGCTTTTAGGTTATTTTTTTTTTTTTCTCTCTCTGAGCCGTATGTGCAGCCGTGAAGGGTCTTGCACACGAGAAAGCGCTCCGAAGCCGAGAATGGGGCCTCCACGGAGGAAATGCCACAAGCTAAAAATCACAGGAAGTAATCAAGGCCACAAGAGACGTATACTCCAGCATATACATTGAGGAGTTTGGGAGCGTAGGGAAGGAAACGAACTTCAATTATTCACTGGGTGTTCCATTTGTTTCATCAAGGCCTCGCTCTAGGTATTTCAGAAGCAGATTTACTAAACAGCATTTAGAAAGTTATAGGGTTTGCCTCGCGGATGAATTATGTATGTCGGCATAGCAGAGAGCAATCATCTAAACAACAAAATCCCACCATCCTAATAAACAATATACAAAGGGCACTGATGGCGTGGGTCACCACACAACAAGGATATACATTTGTATTGGGAATAGGGGCCACACAAAATACCATTCAGGCTACCATCTGTGAGTGGGGACTGAGGTGGATCATGCAAGACTACATAACCAATCGATGCATAGTAGCTGCCAGCCAGAACTTNCCGATTCCTCCAGTGTGATGTGTCAGCAGGGCCTCCATCAGGGGGGGAACAGCCGGGCCTACTGTCCATCCCCGGCAGGGGCTCGGCGCCCTGTACTGGTGNGCAGGCCCCTGCCAGCAGCCTTCCTGAACTCACTTAAGACGCCATTATTGGTGAGTGAGTTTAAATAGGCCCGACGACCTCCCGCGCTGCCGTTTTGATGTTGTGGCGGCCCTGTGTGTGTCAGCATTGTTCACAGCAGATAGAAGACTGTAAGAAGGTAAGTAAAGTATGTATAAGCTCATTACAAGGATAGGTTGGGGACTGGACACCTGGAGACACACAAGGGGTTGGAAAGCTGGACATACAGCCATGCATTCAATGGATTTGACACCCCGCTAACTGGATCATTTTCTAATAATCCACTATGTATGGAGGGCATAAAGTGGTTCTGCCTTGGCCCTAAATTCCTCTTGGCAGCCCTGACTAGAAAGCATGCATGTGTGTGACTAGCAGCCAAGCTGGTCTCCCATCCAGATATATTGTGAAAAGGAGATGAATTGTTGCAGGACACATACATAATTCTTTAATGGCACTTACAGCTATTGATAAACTGTGTATATGGTATGGATTATTGCTAATTAATCAAAATAATAATAAATAATTTTATTGAAATCATATATATTATGTAGTTTCACTAATTCTGCAGAGCACTCAGAGGAGACCCACACAGACATACAAACTCCACATGCCCTTGTACAGGAATCTAAGTCATGGCCTTACTGTGAGGCAGTAGTGCTAACCACTTGTGTCACCATTCCCCTACAACACGGTATTCAAAGTGTGGCTCTCCAGGTGTTGTAAGACTACACGTCCCAGCATGCTTTGACAGGTATCAACTATGTCTGTGCAGTTAAAGCATGCTGGTACTTGTAGTTGGACAACACCCGGAGAGCCGCACTTTGCCATCCTCTGCACCATAATAATAATTACAATATTTTACTTTTCATATTAAATAATTTCCACTAATTAAAAAACAGCTATTAAACATCCCTCCAAATTCAGGGCTTTTAATGATTATTTCAGTTTTCGGATTTCTTCGCTTCATAAAGTGCCACTAAAGGAATCTGCATTTCCAGACTGTCTTTCATAATAGAAAAATGAGCTTTTCATCAATTTACAGAATTCCCCTTTGCTTTCTAGTCACGTCCCATGAAATATATCGAGCTGAAAATATGTCGAAATGACACATCTCTAAACAAAGCATTTCTCACACAAATCTGCCTCGCTTTTAGTCATAAAAGAACAAAATATATTTACCATGTACAAAGGGAGATATAGTGCATCTCCAGTGTCACATATGTGATGTAACCAGTACAGCATTCCACCAGAGCATCATATTAGCACATTGGTATATTATCATTGTCTGGATAAATCCATTCTATGGGTTGTTAAACTTGACTATATATCATTGAAAACATAATATACCAACAATTCACAAAAGTGAAGGGATTGAGTGTCTGCAGTAGCGGAACTGAAGTTGATGCCTAGAGGGTTAAATATGGTTTAGGGAACAGTAATTTATAGGAACCATAGTATGGCATTAACAGTCAGTGTCCTCCCTGTCCCGCCCAAACCCAGTATCTTTTTACCACCAATCGTGGCAAATGTTAACATAGATAACAAGTTTAAACACCAAAAACATAGTTTTTCCCTTATTGGGACATACTGGGGGCGGACGGGACCGACACCCAAAAGCGGGACTGCCCCCGCTGAAATCAGGACAGTTGGGAGGTATGATGTCAATGTTATTCTTTATCTTTAGTTACACACAGAAATTGACCAGCGTTACATTGTCATTTTGACTTGGACTTTAGATTTTTGGTAGGAAGCGCTGTCTTTCAACACTTATAATGTATGCGACAGGTGACATTTACCCCTGTAATGTAACATGGTTTTGCTAAGGTGCCACTTTCACTCTTATTTTTAAGTCTGGATCTATAGCAGTGGGTGGATAGACAATATCAGTAAAGACCATCTAGTGACCTTCAGCGCTCCACATCAAATCTTTGCAGAAGAATATTTGGAAGCTTGTTGGCGGATCGCCTTAGTGCCGAATCCTCTTGTTCTTCTGGTATTCACCTCCGTGCTTTCCAAATATTAAGGTTTATTCTCCATCCTTGTTCAATCGAAAAAGAAAATCTCCAGTCTAAAACGATCAATTTACTCTGAGTGGTGGGGGGTGAAGGGGTAAATGGGGGGTGAAGGGGTAAGTGAGGGGGTAAAGGGGGTAATATGATTTGGATAAAAACGGGAGCTTAATTTGTGCAAAACATTTGACTCATGTCTTGTAAAAGACCCTCACTGCCTTATTCAGTGAAAATTTCCTTCAGCTTCAAGTTTGTGTTAATAAAAGAATTGAAAAGCAAGTCTAACATCTAATGACCCAGATAGAGGACTCAAATGAACCATAATGAGGATTCCAGGATACTATTAAAATTATCGTAATGGATTTTTTTGATGTTAGAGCCCATTAAATTGAAGATTCTCACTCAATGTTGGAGGATTTTGTTCTTGTTTTTAATGCAGCTTCATGTCACACCAGGTGNATGGATGGCGGCCATTGTGAAGTAACAGCCGCGCAATTAACACATCACTGTACGGAAAAAAATAATGATATGCTCTATGAGATATACATACACCTACATACACATACTATAGACAGCTACAACTCCCACTATGCACANTTTCAGATATGTATTATATATGTAAAAGTATTATTAGATCTTTTTTTAAGTAGGTCAATTGTACGTTAGATTTAGTGGTCATTGAGGCTGAATCACAGGGTTTTTTTTTTTTTTTATATACCATTAGGACAGCTATAAAGACACCGTTTGGTAATGGCCCTTTTTACATTCCCCAGAATACGATCAATGATTCATAATTCTAAATACGTTTCAGTGTAATGTGAATAACCATGGCAACCACAGTCAAAAGACAAATGAGTTGTCTTTGAAATGTCCTATTGAGCTCTGTTTTCACTGCAATATCACCGCCTCTGCTATCACATGAGATGCCGAGCCGGTGAACCTCTACCTGCCAAATATCTTCTTCTCCCTCTAGTGAGAGGAGATATCGATTGGGATGCATGAATAATAAAAGGTGCTTGAATTGCACCTGAAAATAATGCAGAAATGTAGATTTAACCGTATTAACAGCATCGGCAATATTCTCTTGCCATTCATACAAATATACTTCCGTGTTCTTCAAGTTACCATATGGTGTATGTGACTGGATTTAATTAACTGCTTTGTCATTAAAGGCAATGTATATGTTTTAGAGTTTGTTATGGTTACTTTATTACACTTCAAAGACAGCGCACAGACATTTGGAGGTTGTCCCTGTCTGTTGTTTTTGTAAACAGTGTGCTATAGACCCCTCTAGACACGAAAGCAACTAAAGGCGATTTACAAATCATTAGCACAAAGCAATTACCATTAACACTCAATAATGTCTTTTCACTGGGCTGGTCAGTACCTTCTCTCCTGTCCTCGGGCTGCATTTCAAACTTGAATTAAACAAACACTTAAATCATTGCAAAAGTTCCAAACAAATGAAAAGTCTAACAATATTCTACAGTGAAGGGTGAGCAAAGGAAGACAAAATCAAAAGCTGAGGAGATAAACGATTAAAAAAAAGAGAAAATATTAAAGTAAATAAAGATCAGAGTAAAAGTAAAACAATAAAAAAATATATATTATTATGGTAAAAAAAACTAAAAAACTGGTTATATATCAGACCAGGTGGTTTTAAATTCTGAGAGAGGATCTACCTTAAATTCTCCTGCCCTTCCTGACCCAATTTGCCATTCTATCCATACACCCATTTTATACATTAGGTATGGAACTATTTATCTTATAGTGTATGCCCAGCTTTACTCATGACTTTGAGATCTGACCGTAATATTGGACTCATGCATGAGCAGATGCCAACATTTTATGCTAGCGGACTTACGGTAGTGGCTGGGGCAAATCACATACCATATGTAGGTATGGACCTCGTCCAATGTATGTGAAGAATCTGGATACTCCGCTGGACTGAAAGTCGATTAATGAATTTTTATATTGTATTAAAGGTCAGGTTTCTATCACATGTTTGCATCCTGTGTATTAACCAGGATTGCCAGCTCTCCCGGAACTTTAAGCCATTCTCCTGAAGAGTCCGTAAATCTCCCAGGACCCAGACCAATCAATACTATGAATAGGAGGGGCTTGATGATGCCGACTCTTGGTTTCTCACGGGAGGTAGCAGACAACATAGAAATCTGTCAACATGTGCGATCTTCCTATTATAGGAGTGTTGATGCACAGAGTCTTGGAAAGATGCATGGTCAATGGAGAATGTGGTCGAATTCATGATTTACTTCTCAGAGACCGGAATGAGTGTTGTTATAGGGGGACTGCACATACAGCAAGCAAAAGCACCAAAGCTGTTGGCCATACATAGAAAGAGACACAAGCCATACCTATACATAGTGACCAGGCAAAGGAGAAAAAAAAACAAAGAAGAGTGCTTCGATGCGAGATTCCCGGTGATTACATTTCACTGTTCAAGTCGATACATAATGCAATCAGAAAGTACAAGTGGTGAACACAGCTGCACAGTGAATGCCGCAATCATAAGTCGAGTAAGCCTTATAAGAACAGCCGTAACCCTGCTGCTAGTTTTAGAAGCAACAAATTAGATTTTATTTTTGGTCATTTAAGGTCTAGACCTGCGTCTCCCATGCTGCGGAGGAATGACTAGTAGTAGTTGTTACTGGGTGCATGAGTGGTGGGAGGGCAGGAAGAAGGCTAAGACTGGGAACACACTGGGGCACTTACACCTCATTATCGTGCTGATCATATGATAAACAAGTGCTTGGAAAGTGTCTTATTCGAGGGTAGGCTCCCACAATCCCGCTTTATGGTTTGAACCAGTTTTCAAAGTGGGAATGTAAGGTGGCGGTATGGAAACATAGAAATAATAGAAATGAATGGAGATATACAGTTTTTAATTAGATTAGTGTGGAGAAGCCACTGTATGGCATACCGCTGTATACACTCACACTTCGAGAAGCAAGCATGACTGGGCACGGCCATTCAGGGATTTAATTAATGAGTGCAAAAACAAATTGGGGGGAAGTTAGATCAGGGCCAACAGTTAGGCACCAGGATTATATAAAAAATAAATATATTATATTAATAGGTTTTTATATAGCACCATATATATGGCGCTATATAATATACACACACACACACACATATACCCACAAACACTCTCAGAGACACATTTCATTACATTTACTTTCACTTACCTACAGAAGTCTTCATAGACTCTTCCATGGCCATGCTGACAGTTTATACAATGGGAGAATTATCCCTGTGAATGCTAATCTTTTACCTGCTGAGACTACAAGGACAACCAGCATTGCGCTCCGTCCCTGTAGTTTCAGCGGGCAAGCAGGGGTAGATGGAGGTGACCTCATCTGTGGTTTCTCCTTCATGTGAATCTGGTCGCCAGTTCCCAATATCTACTCAACTTGGCACTTGTCCAGCCTTGATGTAGCTATATGGCATTTGCTTTAAGTTTATGCATTGTGTATCCAGCTCCATTGATCAAAACGCACTGCGACCAGTCCGGAATTAGAAAGAGTGTTATGGTAGGGAAGAGGCTATCGGCTTTTCCATCATCTACTTGTTACTGTATACTGTATGAGGGCTCTGTGACTATACTTTCAATGCTCAATGTTTTGACTATATTTTTAGACCGTCAGAAGAAAGATTTTGCCTGGAGGTAAAGTTTATCAATAAATGGTTTATTCATACAGTTCTTTTCTTCGTTGTATGTTACTAAGACTGCAAGTCTATCCATACTCATTACTGGAATAATATGTTCTCTTAGCAAAGCTTCATCTACATTCTGTCTGTCTAATGAGTATGGATTTCCTGCTGCTAATAAAACAGTTCTTACTGCGTTTTCAAATGATAATCAGATTTTTATAGCAATTTCCGGCCTTTACAAATATCTACAGTATGTTGGTGGTTAAACAAGTATCCCTACGATTTAGTATGTTATGAAGAATGCTGGTATCCTTTTAGAGCAGTTTCCTTTGTATGCGGGGTACAAATAAACGCTGGTCATTTATTTGGATCTCATTCGGCCATTAAATAATGGATTACATCATTAAAGACCAGAGGTAGTTCGGTTTCCTTACAATTTAAATTGTATAATAAATATAGCTGGACGCCACAGAACAGCAGGTAAACTTATCCCTATTAATGTGATTTTCAATTCCCACTTTTCACCCTAGTTTGACATATTACACTTAGGCCAGAACTGTGAATGTTGGAGTTAATATCCCTCCATAAGCATTACAGCTGGCTTCATATGGTGTTCAATTCCAAATTAAAATCGTGGTGGTTTTGCCATGAGCCCCAGCAGGGGAATGACCCCGACCTCTCCATCCAGCTGGACGCTCCATGCAAGTGCAGGCGGCTGGCAGTGGCTGACAGCTTTAACAGTGCTGATAGACTATGTCTATAGTGCTGTACTGTGTCACACCTCCCAACTTTCCCGATTCAGTGGGACGGTCTCGCTTTTTGTTGACTGTCCTGTCTACCTAGGCATTGAGGTTTTTAATGAAAAGTTATATAATGCCTCAATTGCTATGGCAAAGGGTGAGGCCCCCTAAATGTTGGGTCTGTTCACAGAATGGAAAGGTTTTTGCATTAAATGCACACATGCACAGACCAGGAGATGTTGCCCATAGCAACCAATCAGATTCTAGTTCACATTCTCTTCTACGTTCAGATTACCTTGCCGCAGATCGCCCATGTTCTCTAACCCCGGTGATCTGCGGCTGAACAGACCGGCTGCCCGTTCACACTACACAGTGGTGACCCAGGATTTCCCAGACACCAATGTGCATAGTCAGCCTAGGACCCGGCCTTTTCAGTAACCCCTTCTTTTTGGCCGGGGCTATCATTTTTTCAAGAAAGCCCCGGGTTTCCTATAATAGGAAACCGAGAACCAGAATCTGATTGGTTGCTATGAGCAACCTCTCCACATTTTCTTTACCCACAGTTCTAGACCATCTAGACCATTATTTTGTGCAAGATACATTGCAGCTCCGTCAGCATCACATTGGAGCAGGGAAAAGAGAAAATAAATGAGAATGAGCTCTAAAATTAAAAACTATAAATTTAATAAAGCTAAATTAAAGTAAGTAATGCAAGATTCATAATGTGTACATATCTCTAAAGTAAATAACAACGCTGTTTGTTCTGTTCATAACTAGTAAAGTTGGTTTATTTCAGGGTAAATTCATGTAAATATTTAGTTATTTTCTTGCTTGCATTGACCTTTCGGTTAATAGTTAAAAGAGGTTTAACATGAAGATGCCTCATCTTCAGCTCTTTCCTGAATATAAAAAGTAAATGATGAGCAACATACAGTCTGTTCTTCTCAACGTTTATATCGGCGTTACTATGGTAACAAGGGGTACAGCTAATATAGGGGAAATGGATTTCTGCTCAGTATCCCAGGTCTGCGAAGGGTTTTCACAAATGTTGTTATGGTGGACACCAGGGCCTCCATCAGGGAAGGACAGCCGGGCCTACTGTCCCCAGCCCGGACGGATCGGTGGCCCAGACAGAGTGGGGGAATGGCGCCATGTGGAAGCTTTCTATCTGTATTTCCTTTGTTGTCGCTGCATGCAAGAACTCATATCTAAGTGAGCTCCTGGGCCTAGACCGACGTTGTAACATCATAACGTCACATGGGGGAGATCCAGGTCATACCAATTTCGGCAGTCCCAGGCCCTGGTGGTCACTAATTGCCCTATAAGATAATTGTTTGCTAAATTTGATCAAATTCTGTCAATTTCACTTTTGTTCTGGCAGGTTGGTATATTTAGAATGATCATTGATTATGTATGATATAACATATCATTACATAGTGTTAGCATTTCCAATAGTGCTTTGCAACTTGCAACAAGAATATTCATGAAGAAACACTGGGCTTTAACATACAGAGCGATGAGAGGGTCTTGCTGGGAAGTGCTCTGAATCTATAGGATTTATTGATTCATTGGAATGCACTTTATTTTATATATTAAATATATACAGTATATGTGGTTCTAATGGAAGCATGCAATCCCATATGTGCTTAATTGCTGGTATGGCAAGCTCCAAATATCTATCCCGGGTTCTACTTTGCTTTAAACCAGTCTCAGGTGAGAAGGAGCAAACCTGGCCTACTTATTACCGCAAAACAAGCTCTATTCTAATGACTTGCAAAGTGCTGTCGCGCCTATATTAATTGGTCATTGCGAATATCAGCAGGGATAGGATCCCTGAAGGGAAGGCAGAAAAGCAATTATTGCAAAATATAATCAGTGAGTGTCTTAGCTTAACCACAAATACAAGTAACATGGTGTTCTGGGCTTGGAATACATATATGTGAAAAGGCAATTTTAATAGGTAAAAAAAAGAATAGACTTGATATTGTGCGTGTTGTTTTTTTGTATTTTGTCATTTTCTCCTATTATGTAGATAAAAAAACAAGCCCTTCATTGACCCTTTATACGTGTTTTAAGCTTAATGCTAATGTTAATGCCCACAACAAAATTGGCCCTTTATGATAACCCCATTCACAGTCATTGGGTATCCCATGCACAATGGCCTCACCTATTGTTGCAACAGTCAATCAGTGTCCTCTATCTGTCAGAGTTATAGGGCAGAGTCTTTTCAATGATTATCTGTAACCTGGAGGTAATTCCAGTATTAACCCCCAATGCACCATTTTCTTGTGCCAAGTATAAATGGAAATAACTAACTAGAAGACTAGACATATTTCAATGAAACCAGAGTCTACGTGGAAAACAGAGCCACAGATCTTATTGCTCGGCGGCGTGGTATTGATTTTCCATGGCTTTCGTATAACACTATTATTGGAAAACAAAATTACATTTTCTTTCTGTGCGTACAAATGTAACTGCTTAAACAGGGGGAATGCAATAAGGAAACCAACTGCAGAACAGAAAACCTTCACATCTCAAGTATTTACAATATTTAAAGTCGTTCAGACACAAAGCAGAAATCTAGGGGCAGCACAGGCCTAGGACAGGATCATGTAGATTATTAATTTGGGAAAAATGAAGTCAACTTTCTGCGTAATTCCTATCTCGTTCCTCCCAGAAATGCCACATTCAGCCTCTGATTTTGCACCAGTGTTGGATTTCCCATAAGGTAGACGACGACTTTTTCCAACGAGCATCAGCGAAGAAATTTTTTACATTGTGGACATTATTACCATTCTCTACTTTTCATAAATCAAATATATAAAATATCTTTCAATGCTAAAAGTATCGCCTTTAATAATTAGAGGTCATTCTCTAATAAGGTTGCATAATGTATGTAATCACAAAGCTCATAAGTTACATAAGTTTTCCTCTTAAGATCTGTAGACTTCCTAACATTTAAAGCACTTGTCCTATAACCGTCTAAGAACTAAGAAGTGTATGCTCAATCAAAAATTGTGTGCTCAACCATAAACTGGACACCACAAATCATATGTTCAACCAGGAACTATACGCTGACCCAAGGGCCATACGCTCAACCAGGAACCATATGTTCAACCAGGAACTATACGCTGACCCAAGGGCCATACGCTCAACCAGGAACCATAGGTTCAACCAGGAACTATACGCTGAACCAAGGGCCATACGCTCAACCAGGAACCATACGTTCAACCAGGAACTATACGCTGAACCAAGGGCCATACGCTCAACCAAGAGCTGCAGTTTCAGGCAAGAACCGCCGGCTCGGCCAGGAACCGCAGGTAATGTCAATGTGCGATACTTGTCTACTCAGAATGTTTGAGAAATTCCTGAATTACCGACTTTCCCAACAGGACAAAGACTTTTTTAAAGCAGTGGTTCCCAGCAGCAGAGAAGTACCAGTTACCAGTATTAAAACAGGTCAAGTACCACATTGCATATCATGTATGATACATACCCAATAGCCATATTTTTTATAGTGTTCAAGCATATTGATCAGGAGTAACATTTTTTTTTACCATATACTATTCAGTCCCCAAGATATTTTATGAAATGTGCCTTCTGCTACCTGGTATTGCACTTTGTTTAAATGCAATACAGCTGGTACCTCCTTAGGACTTTTCCCAGTCACCCCAAGTATCACTAGACAGTCATTCCTATGCAATAAGCAGAACAAGAATCCCTGCCACTCCTTTCAATCAGTGCCAGTCCTTGGGCAGAGCTCCTGATCCCACTGAACCATCCATACCTACACATGATCAGCTCCATCTTTCATATAAACCAACCTATCCTATTATCAATCCGAACACTCCTGGGCTGCTTTGTATAGTGTGTATTGTGATTAATATACCCAGGAACAATAGAGTCCCCAGAACTTCCAACCTGTATCTTATTCCTCGTTTCCCACTGCTTTAGACATAAAAGGTCTGATCCAGTGTTGTGAGTAACAGCAACAAATGTTGGTGCAATAAGCAAAATCTGTATTTTTCATGCATGAATAGAGCGAGTATTCATTTGCATTATTCACTCTGAAGCATGGTCCCAGTGCAGCATTGCACCTTTGTAATGCATTTACGCTATTATTTTTTTACTTCTTTTTTAACTGACGTATCAGTTGTCCATATACAATTAGAAGATACAATTTACCACACAGAGTGATAATACCAGTTAAGCATATATGAAAGTATGGCATGCAAACCATATAATTAAATCAAGAGTAAACGAGACGTGAATAATCTAACACATCACAAAGTTGTTTATGTAGAATCTCATACATAAATGTTACAGCATCAAGTTACAGACACGGCTGCTCACATCGCGATACTGCTCTCTGCCAAATGGACCATTAACACAAAGGGCTTGTGATCGGATGTAAATACAAGAAAGGGGCAATTTAGTAAAACACTTAACTGCCAGGTCTCAAAATTTGCCTATGTACGAGGTTCCTTACTCAATAAGGATTTATCCATTCAAAACACAAATAATAAACTATTTAGTAGACCAGAGTAGACTTTACGGAGTGCTGTGCGCCATTTACCTGGAAGGCCATGTGCTCTTTTAAGTGGTCGATCTGACAGCTTCTATAGTTCAGCCCCACCCCAAGCGCCTTGTTCTGCCCTCTTCTTGCCCCACCCATCCACACTCAGCCCCGCCTCCTCGCAACGAGTCTGTCACATTACGCCACCTAATAGACATGTATATACTACCCACATTGCAACTGTCAATATATATCAATCGCCTCCTGTCATATTCCAACCCCTGGACTGCAGACAGACTATACACATACCAAATACAAGAAGTCAGAAGACATTAACGTTCCTTGGTGTGCTAGTTGTGCTTTGCATTAACAAAAAAAAATGAAAAAGACAGGTGGCAAAAGTCTTTTATAAATAGAAATATAAACAAGCCCATAATTTGCCCCTTAAATTATAGAAAAGGTTCATTTCCCATCAACTCCAGTGTGAAAAGTGGCCCCATCTGCGAGCTCAGACAAAATGGTGTACAGTTACTAATGCATGTGTCCCGAGATTGTTTATATGAACAGTTTCAAAACTGACTGGAACAGGCGTACAATGGGGCCTTTTAGCATCACGCCGGCTTGAAAGAGCAGTTAAGCATTGCAGTTTAATTGTGTGTTCTCCAGTGCTAGGCAACTGCAAAAGCCTCACTGAAAACACCGGGAGCCCTGTCAAG
This sequence comes from Platyplectrum ornatum, assembly GCA_016617825.1. Taxonomy (NCBI): domain Eukaryota; kingdom Metazoa; phylum Chordata; class Amphibia; order Anura; family Limnodynastidae; genus Platyplectrum; species Platyplectrum ornatum. The sequence continues at coordinate 47,221 of JABWIB010002028.1, read as the reverse complement.
TGCAGACGCTGTACAGCAGCGCAGTCACTGTCTCTCTGCCTCTGTCAGCATAATCCACCGGGAGGAAGGGATTTACTTACAAAGTACGCTTACACATATATATAGNACTGCGTCTACTATGCTCACAATANGCTGCACAAGTCTGCCTCTATAGCTGCCAAAGCGGTATGCTTTATAAAGCAAGATGGCATTTGTGTAGAAGAAAACCAATGAGTAGAGTAAGATTTGGGGGCAGTATTGTATTGTTAGGGTACATTAGGCATCATCACGTGACCTTGAGATTCTTAAAATAAGGGGTCACATTTGGTGGTTATAGTCGCAGAATTAAAATCATATCTTGTCCCGCAACTATTAACAGTCTACCGCCTATGTGTCTAATTTGCTTAACAAGATTGTGGATAGGACAATTGTGGTGCATAGTAGTGATGGTCTCCCAATGTTTTTTGTATTATGTTCTTCATCCCTGTCAATATATTCCCCCCCCCCACCCCTCACACACACACACACACACACAGTTGATTGTTCAAGACCCACTGTTGGTCAAATATGCAAGTTTGAGAGGTTCTGTCTCATGGGGACGCTGCTCGAATCCAGCACTCTTGAAGACATAACAAAGAGATTTGTTAAGTATGCAACAGAAAAAAAACCATACAACCTCATGAGAAGAGCGGTCATGCAGTGTGAACGCATGGTTATGCAGGTAGGTGCATGCTATTTTTGCTATGGGGTATATCTATTAAATGGGTGTGCAATGCAACTTAAAGCCAGTGGTACCCAAACATTCTGAATATTAGGCACCCCTAAGGTCTCCATCATTATATTCGGGCAATCCTAAGCCATCCTCCAGGTCTCCTTTCTCGNANTGTAGGTCTTNAGTCCTCCTTTCTGCCACCGTATGTGTCTACTATCCGTCTTTCTTTCCCTGTATGTCTCAAGTACATCTTTTTCCATCCTGTATGTCTCCTGAAGCAGTAGTGTGACTGTGGTATAGTACAAACTTAATAAAGTCAGTAAATACAAACTGTATAGGAACATTGGCAAAGTTTTAAATTTCTAGTGATATGCAGAATCTTCTAATGTTAAGAAACAGTTTATAGTTCACATATTATATGTGAATGCTAGTTATGAGCACTCTAGACGTTTAACGGTAAAAGAGATCCAGGACTTAAGAGGTTCGCTCAAATAAAAAATTTTCAAAGCCTTGGCCATTATACGGCGTGCTCTGATGTTCATATGGATCTCTCTTCGGAGAAAGGACTTTTATGCTGCAATGGAATGTTTGCAGATGCCCTTTCGAAGCCGAGTGCTAATTGCAGGAACTCTTATCAATGGAATTCAAAGTAGCACTGGTTGAACTCCCTCTTGCTGTATTCTATGCCAGGGTAAAAGGGCAAAGAGCGGAGACTCTCACATATTTGGCTAGTTGCCGTTCGGTTGGGAAATCTAATTTGAGGCCAGTCAACATTGTGCTTGTGGGTTTTGCTCACTGGAGAAATGCCCACATTGCAGAAGGAGAAAAAAGGACGACAAACAAGCACCTATTTAAGAGAAAATTCAATATCAATATCCAGTATCCAGGATTGAGGACAGATAATGGAAAGAGACACTCCGGCTCCAGACACGCTCACTGTTTCAGTCATGACATGGTCTTCCAACCCCAATGACCCTGGATGTGCTATGTCCTATTCCATAGCTGCAGCTGAATNAACGTCAAGTTCAGACATGTTTCGTTTGTGACAATATGTTAAAGATTCCACATCTGACAGATGTCTGAATGGCTTTGCTAATGCAGAGAACGGAACTGACAGGCTTCGGTGACCTATGGCTCTCCAGTATTGTCAAACCTCAAGTAACAATAAAAAGGACTTTCAGAATAGAGATGCNTATACTATAATATCGCTATGTGTGGTGGCTGGTAACAGCCCACGGGGGTTTTTTAAACCATATTTGAACCCTTGGCAATCTCAGATATAAATGTTGACGTGGCACGCACATAAAAAAGTGGATTTTGGANATACTGTGGATTGTAAGAGTTTGAAAAAATAGATGTGCATACTACTTCCTAATCTGCCCATACTTACAGAAGACAGACAGAGTCGGAACTATCATTGGTGCAGCAGGTGNAAGGCACCAGGGNCCANGAGGATCCAGGGGCCCATGGGATNCCCAGGACTCACATGGCTCCCNGGCCTGCAGGTGCTGCAGTTGTTCCCNGTCTTNTTGTTCCACTGTCTTGTGGAGGACAGAAACCTGGATATGATCCATGGAGAGGAATTTGCNGACTTACCTTTTTTGAACCCTATCTGAAGTTCTATGCATGCATCACTCTGTAGAAATGTTGTGTACAGGGAAGATCCATATGGAAAGCCCAAGCATATTTTACAATTTAAATATTCCCTCAGTCCATCCAGTCTAATATTGCACTGAATTACAGCACACTGCATTTGCTNNTAAGTTCAATAGTATGCAAGTCTGGATCTGGTCCACNCCATGTACCTAACTCCATATTTAGAGGAAAATCGATGTTGCAGATCTGATTCTGTGTGCCCCACACTGCATAAATCAACCAATTTCTTTCGATCTATAATCTTGACCCATATTCCTTTTAGG
>JABWIB010002027.1:55120-69744 GCA_016617825.1 Platyplectrum ornatum | reverse complement strand
TGTATGGCCAGCTTTACTGTACAAATAACATTCTGCCCCCTGTGCGTACCTTGTGAACACACACACACACACACACACACACACAAACACCTCCTGTGACAACTACATAAATTGCATAGGGTATGCAATTAATGTAGTGCATGCAGAATACATTTCCTGATTCCAGCAGGGCTTAATTTAACAGCTGTGATGACAGCGGTGGCATTTGTAAAAATCGAATCACATAACCATTAGAAATACATATAAACAGGTGGGAATGGACATGGATCTGAAAACATATGAAAGCAAAAACAAGATGATTGTGCCAATGGCTAAGCTAGGCAGAAGAACAAATAATAAGGAAAACAATATTGTGGGCTAAAACTTTATTACAAACTCTTAGTACTTACATAATTGGCTTTTCATATTGATCTAAGGATTTAGATTCTTTTGTTTCAGATTCTCATATCCAAAAAGGTTTTTTGTAGTTGCAGGGCTTTATTTAAGATAATATATAGGGCAGGGACTGATGTGAATGTGCATTTATTAGTTCTAGTTTTTCAATGAAAGCAATTAAAGGTATGTCATTTACACATATAGGTTGTCATCTATTTTTTTAGTGAAGCACATTATTATTATTTTTAAGCCGATTTATTTCACATAAAATGACATGATTTTCTTTTACATTGTATGCTCCGTTTTTGTTTTGTATGGAAATTATGTTGTGCTTTTCCATTACAGATGTCAAGTCGACATAAAGTGCTGGTAATGGAGTTCTGCCCATGTGCAAGTTTGTACTCTGTTCTGGAAGAGCCAGCAAATGCATACGGGTTACCTGAATCCGAGTTTCTTATTGTGTCCCGTGATGTTGGTATGTCATGTGTTGTTTGTAGCATAATAACAGATTTGCTTCTTCTGTTTTTTGGGGGTATGCGTTAAAATTATTTTTTTTCTCAATTAAGCACTTCAGCCCCATCAGTGTTNTTACTACTTTAACATTTGAATGTCATTTAGATGTTAAAAATAATTTTACTTTTCAACAGTTCTAATCTACTAAGCACCGAGTGTCTCCTCTTATGACTTCCACAGCTCTGTTCTGTTCTGTGCAAAAGTTGCCTTGAAACTGTTAATTGCTGTTAATAAATTAAGTTTATTTTAAAGATCAAAACCAGTTCCAGAATGTGACTCCTTCCCTTTATGTTGGGGGGGAAAGAACTTGCTTCAGGTTGTAATGAACATTTCTATGACTCTGATGCATATAAGATTGAAAGTATAGTGTTAAACTGTAAAACAGGCTTTCTGCAGTTTATGCAAATAATTTCAAATAATTTTTTCTATTGAGAATAAAAATCCTTGCATGTAATAAACTACTTTTAGTATTTTCACTGTACTTGGACCTTATCTTATGACAAATGTACTTTTAAATGTCAATTATCTGAAAGACTTTTCCTTGTTTTAGTGGCAGGTATGAACCATCTTAGAGAAAACGGAATAATCCACAGAGATATCAAGCCTGGAAACATCATGCGAGTGATTGGTGAAGATGGGCAGTCTGTGTACAAGCTGACAGACTTNGGTGCGGCCAGGGAATTAGAAGATGATGAACAGTTTGTCTCTCTATATGGCACTGAAGAATATTTGGTAATTTGAATAATGNCTTAATGATTAATTCTGTTGTTTTCTTCCCTGTAAATTTCTGTGGAAACTGGAAAAGTGGGGATGTCGCCCATAGCAACCAATACATTTCCAGCTGTTATTCTGTAGTATGTAATAGGAAAGTGACTTTTTCTTTCCCACACTTTAGTAAATCCAGGCCCCTGTCTTTAAAGTCACATGTTTACTTTTATTTAAGAATTAGATAATATTTATGGTCTGGATCTGGACTACCACAGATTCAGTGTTTGGATGCTGATTCCCCTCCCTATTAAAAATGCGGTAGTCTTGATTGTACTTATATCCTTATCCCCACCTTCCTTTTGTGTGACAATGTGCAATTTACATAATGTTCACAGAATAGAGTGCACTTATGCACTCTTTACTGCTCCCTGTTTTCGAATCCAGACTGCAACTATAATGCTTGTTTCAGCACAGAACTCTGAAGAGCTTGTAGAGCTTGTAGTTTGAATGTTCTTTAATTCGTAGCTCATCTTTGAAGGATATGTGTAAATGTATAAGTTTGTCTTATGATGTATTTATTTTTAGCACCCAGACATGTATGAGCGTGCAGTGCTTAGAAAGGAACACCAGAAGAAGTATGGTGCCACTGTGGATTTGTGGAGCATTGGGGTGACATTCTACCATGCTGCCACTGGCAGTCTTCCNTTCAGACCTTTTGAAGGGCCACGGAGAAATAAGGAAGTCATGTATGTTTTTCTATCCACTTTCCACTTTAGNATTAATTGTACCACTTGTAGTATTTCTTGGTGTGTTTAGCACTTGACACATGCCTGTTACACACAAGTTCATGCTTCATGCTACATCATGCATTATACATTGGCTCTCCAAAGTAGTGATTTTTCTGTGCATTCATTGAGGAAATATATACATATATGAGAGTCAATAATTGAAATGAATCAATCATTTTTGTATATAGAAAAGTCTTGTATAGTTTTATATGTTGTTATTATTATTGAAAAGTATCAAAAGGAATTCTTTGTGCTTGTTGATATCTTTTCTCACATTTAGAACCCTGCCATATTTAGCACAGTTGACTTTCTATGTTTTTATGAGAATATAACATTTTATTTAGTTTCACTGTTTTTCTATTAATGCAGGTACAAAATAATCACCGGAAAACCATCTGGTGCCATATCTGGTGTACAGAGAGCAGAGAATGGCCCAATAGAATGGAACTGGGATTTGCCCCTGAGCTGCAATTTGTCATTGTAAGTTTAGAACGTTAATTTATGCATTTACAATTAAGCTGAAATGGTCATAGTTAATCAAAATAAACTGGTTTTGGATATACAAAGTTAAACTGTCCAAAACAAAATATGAGCAACTACACTCACTACAACACTCTGTTTCCTCATGCAATAAGCTGTGTTTGTTTGTTTTTAAATATACCTTTCTGAAATATATTCATGTAGTTTTTAGTAAAAAAGAAGGAAAAGCAATTTCATTATAATTAAATATTTTAAGTTTGCATTCTTGAAACCTGTCACCTGAAGATGGCCTTTCCTGGCAAGTATAGAGTGATGCCATATTCCTAAACGGAGATGTGAAAACCCTTCCTCCCGGAGAACTGTCATTCTTTAATGATTACATTTACCACAATTTCTTTCCAATTCTTACCCTCCCTTAACAGAACTACAAGGAGGGGTAAGCCATAACAATATACTTTTCTTTATTTATGTTCTACTAAGTGTGTTTCTTTATCTCATTCCAGTGGCCTCCAGTCTCTATTCACTCCAGTGCTGGCAAATATTCTAGAAGCTGACCAGGAGAAATGTTGGGGTTTTGACCAGTTCTTTGCTGTAACTAATGACATTTTTCATCGAATTGTAGTCCATGTATTTTCACTTCAGCAAATGACTCTCCACAAAATATATATTCATTCTTACAATATGTAAGTACATAGCATATGTTGTATTTTGCGTTAATTTGTATTTAGCAACATTAAAAAAATATAAAATATTTGATATAATTATATACATAAAGAATATGTATATACATATATTGTATAACGTATCAAATTTGTTATATTCATACATTAACCCAGCAACTGAACTTTTATAATACATAGTGCCTCCAAATATTTAAACTGTCCTCAATGAACTGTTGTAGATCGAGGACAAATTTATAAAATATGTAAAATTCAGTTTTCAGCGTGTGTGTGCATGCTTCAAAACATACCCTAACATATTGTATTTGTATTCAGGCCTGCAGAGTTCCATGACTTGGTGTATAAGCAAACAAAGATCCCTTCCCAAAACCAGGAGCTACTCTATGAAGGAAGGCGATTGGTTCTGGAGCCAGGAAGACTGGCCCAGCACTTTCCTGTGACAACAGAGGAAAATCCTATCTTTGTGGTCACAAGAGATATGATGACCATTATTGGTTTGCGATACGAGGAAAGTAGGTTGAAGAATCAACGCATCATATTAATAGAAACCAATTATTATTTTAATACTTATTACTATTGGTGGCAGTGGAATTGGGATTTATAGAGGCATGGTTACTTTAAGGCAGGAATGGCCAAACTTGTTCCTGGTGATCTACCGACAATCCCATGTTTTGTAGGTTTCCATGTTTGGTGCACAGGTGTGTTCATAACTGACATATTTTGACAGATCCATAGGCGGTAGTAATTATGTCACCTGTAATTCTCTGAGTAGACCTAGAAAAGACCATTGGTAGATCACAAAGACCAAGTTTGGCCACTTCAGCCTTAAGTATCCATGCCTCTATTAGATCCCAATCCCACTGCCACCCATATTGGGAAGCATTGCCAGTATTGCTTTTTACTTCCTCATACAATTACTGAACTTTACACTAAATTGTATAGTCATTTACATATAATTTACATATTTAGTAATCAACTGTTTTCCCCTCAGTACCGTTGATGAAGCTTCAAACACATTATGATTTGGATATAGATGCCAACATGGCCAAGGTTCGTAAGGTTTTCCATTGGTTCTGCAATGTGTGACTCAATTGTATGTAGGCAAAGCCTATATTGTCCTTTTAGATTTTAAATGTGTGAGCATGGCAGTTTTCATTATAACTGTGATTAGGTTCAATTGTAGAATACATTAAAACACAATATGGAGGCGCTAGTATGTTAGTCTATGCTGTCACCCCGTGTACATTATTATTTCCTTATGAGAAATATGTTTCTGTTTACCAGGCAGTAACTGGGATCGTTTGCTATTACTGTAGAATTGCTTCGTCTCTACTGCTTTTGCAGGAGCTTATGCGGAAAGGAATATCTTGGCTTATGTAAGTGTTTTTTTATTTGTGTTTTCGTTATTCTTTTCCCTTAAACATATCTGCTTATGTATAACTGTCTGACCCTACAGGATCTCTGTTGGGCACCTGGCTAGGGTTGGTAAACTAATTTTAGCTCATGAATGATGGCCTACTAAGCCATATGTTTTTAGTTTAGTATACAACCTGTATTTTATATCCTAATATATATATATATCCTTCTTTATATAACATTTGTTGATCACCTGTACCATGGTCCCTTCATGTCAGTAGACCTGAGCTAGCTGTAAACATGCCTGGACCAGATACTGCACAAGTATGTGTCCAGTGCAGTACAACCAACAATCAAATCCGTATGCCTTTTATTATACACTTTCAAACATATGGAAAACATACATTAAGAACTCTGATTGGTGATTCTGTAATAAGTCATTTAAATATGTTAATTAAATACAGTATGATTGGTTTCTTGAAACACTGTGTTAACCTATGGCATACTATAGTTTTCATTAAGCAAAGGTTACATTTTTTTGAAACCGGATGTGTATGACTATATATTTAACACAAGGAACACTACTGGTATTATCTGGTGTCTGGTACCATATTTCACTTATGGTTAAGTTAATAGTAAGAATAAAAGTCTATTCTTTAAATGTCATTTAAACTATTCAAGCAATAATTATGATTCAAAAGAACACTAAATGTTCATGTTTGAATTAATGTGTAACACACACACACTAAATATTTTGTATGGTAAGAAAGCAAGAACATGCATATATAAACCTTTCATTATAAGTAACGCCAAATGCAAAACTTTTAATTAGCTGTGAATAATCTATTTTGCCAATAGATGGCAGTGTGTATACATGTTCATTTGAAATGAGTTCACCCAAAAAATAATTACAGGTATCTTGTAACTGTAACTCCCTTTTCAACCTTACATACCAAATAAACCATATCTCATGACCTTTAAAACATACTTTGTTCTTAATAAGACACCATGCCAATTGTGCCAGTTAGTTTAATAGTCTGCTGAACACAAAGCTGATAGTTCTATAAACTTTCACTTTTGGGCAGTGCTTTACTAAGAATAAGAAAAATAATAAAGTATCTTTATGTTAGTATATTCTCAACAATGTATGTATCAATAAATTATTATATTGTTTAACGTCACACTATTAATTATGGCATATACAAGCTATACCAAGTATTATGAAATATAGAGTAACCCTATAAAAACCTGTTAACTTTTCATATATTGCATCTAATTTAGATATTTGGTTAACTACGCATATAGGGAGAGAATCATAATAATTTCCTCCGGGTTGATGAAGGTGAAGCTTCTTTCCTTTCTACCATGCAGATGATTGTGTTTAGCACCCACTGGAGTTGGGTCGTTATACTTGAAGTTTGATTCATCTTACAGTTTCTTAGTTTTTAATAAAATTTTTTTTTCTTATATTTATATTTCCTATTTTGCTGGATGTCTTCTAAGAGAGCAGCACTGTAGCGCTTCTGGCAGCAGAGTGGTCCCCCCCCCCTCCATGATCTCTTGGAGAACTAGGAAGATGCCCATTTATGATATTGCTAATTTTTATAGCACTGTTATCAGATCTAGTGGTAGTCTAAATGTCGTTCAGAAGCAGTGGACCTATTGCCTCATATTGTTGAGTGTTCTATATTGTATACAATAGCTAAATCTTTTATTAAGTACTTGGCTTATATGAGAATATTTTTTTTTTTCAGTGAAGTAATGAAGGATGAATATAATGAAACTGTTCATAAGAACACAGAGGTCACTCTGAATTTTAATTTTTGCAACCGAACCATAGATAAAGACCTGAAAATGTAAGTTGTGATAACATAAGTCTCCATCCTCTGTCACTTTGTTCATATTTCACTGTACATTGTTTTATTATTGTAAATACACAGAAAATAAATTATACAGAAATAAACAATATGTATCAGGTAATCCTTTATTGTGCTCACGGGTTCACACCATAGATAACTGAGTTACCTTTTCATATTTTAAGGTATGTTTAAGAATGTAAAGTAAGCAACTCAATGACCAAAGGGTCATTTCTACAAAAGCAGCATGTGTATCATAGACTTTTGTGTATTGTAAGAGAATCATTGAGGCTTTACCTATTTCCTAGATGCACTTATATGAATATTCACTGCATACAAATGTACATTACTCAAAATGCAACAAATTATCTTTTGACCAAACAAATTCAATATCTTTTTGTTTGAGAGTAAAAGAACTCTAAGGATGTGCTTACTTCATGGAAAACATAGACTTCTTGCATCCTAATGCATAAAATGTATTAGGATGTATTAGGATGCAACTGACAACATAGTTGCATATAAAAACAAAGAAGGAACCTCTCCATTACGAAAAGTCTTTTTATGAGTACAAAATCTAAAATACAAAAGTTCACTTCTTTGCTGTGTGAACAAATTTAATCCCTTTTACAGTTGCATGGCTTGTCTTGTGCCATTTCAGATATGAACATGTGATGCAAATGAATGTGGAATCAGAAATATACGAAATACATTCCAAGCTGCTGCGAGTAAGTGTCTCTTATTTGCTTCCATGCTTGTCTCTGTGTTGCAAAATATAATATTCATTTTTGCTTAACCCATCATTAGATCATTTTCCAATATATCCAAACACAGTCTATGTACAGAACATTTGTGAAACAAAACAGCATTATGACTGAAATAATAAACCTGCTAAAATCATGTATGACATTCTTTTTTTTTTTTTTTTTTCTTTAAGATATTCATCAGCTTTATTCCTGAAGTGAAAATCTTTTAAGTTAAATCTTTAAGTTTTAAGAATTAAAGAACAAAAATTATACTTAATAATGTTTATTTTGCTTATATGTAGTGTTCCCCTTATTTATTACAGCTTTCTAGTTCCCACCAAAATCTAGAAACATCACTGCGGGACATTAAGAATGAGTTTTCTCCTGTAGGGATCCTCACTGACTCCTGGCTCAACGTAGAAGGCACACGCCCAAGTGACAGAAAGTAAGTAAATTGATTGATATTCTGACAGNATTTCTTTGAAGTAAAAGATTCTGGTAATAATAATTATACACCCATCTCTTTATAGTGTGGAGAAGTTGCAAGTCTTACTTAGCTTGCTATCTGAAATTAGCTGTCAGTTCAAGAAAGACAAAGCTCAGCGCAGTGAGTTTACCTGTGTTTTTTGTTTTTACTTTTTATTAGCTTTTTTTAAGACCATAACATGGCATACATATTCCTAATAGCACAAACTAAGATAATACAAAAACAACCATATATACATTGAATAGAATTAGTGTAAAATTGCATTTTTTCCAAGCACTGATAATGAGAGTTTTACTTATTATTGCATTTAATAATTGTTTAAATAAACATTTCCTCCACTTAGGTGGATGATAATTTGTTTAAAGTGTAAACGTAGTATAAATGAAAGTAACATACTTTTCATAAGATCACTGCAATGGAGTTGACATTTGATTTTTGTTTGCCTATAATGTAATATTTTAATGTCTCATGTTTCATACGCTCTGTATGTAATGTGGCTTTTCATCATGCAATTTGTGAGCATACAGAACGTGTTCTGATGCAAGTGCTTGCACGGGTTACTTACACCAACCAGTATGATCCAGTCTGGTGTTATTAAAACATAACAAACTGGCNTTACATAATTTGGATAGACCTTGGTTTAAACAGATTGCAAATCCAACATCATTATCTTATATTGACCTTTATTTTAAAATATTATTTAGTTAACTAAAAGGCCACAATTAAAGTAAAAGTTTAGCTGTTATAAATACAAGTTAGTGTGTGTGTGTGTAATTAATAAAACAATATTCACAGGCAAAGAAACAGTTTGGTTCAGTTTTAGTTTTGTCCTGTACACTGGTCTATATTATTTGCAACATTGTACCTTTTATGTCACCTGAGGAAAGAGAAGACTGGGGACTAACTTGGGATTTAAGTGAGAATGGAAAAGTGGAGATATTTCCTCCACACAGATTCTAGATGACATTCTCTAGTATGCAATAGGAAAGTGACAGCTAGAATATCATTGGTCATTATCAACAAAATCTACACCTTTCCATTCCTGCAGTTTAGTAAATATGTCCTTAGATTTGGTACTGTAAACAACTTTTCACATCCCTCATGTTTTCAGAGGTAATCTAGTGATAAATCCAACGAAGGAGGACTTAACCTATGACTTGACAGACATTATTTTCTGTTCTCTTAATCTCTGCAACTAGAATTTATAAAATCTAGCTTTCTGTACAGTCTCACACGCAATACAGTAATTATGATACTATTATAGAGACTATTCATTGAAAATATGTAACTCCATACATTTTTCAATTTGCAGGGCTATTATATAATGAAGAACAAATACACAAGTTTGACAAGTAAGTGCTTGACTTTGACAAATACATAGTTTCAGGTTCTTGACTTTGACCCTTAAAACAACCCTGAAAAGTTTCTAAGTTATCGAAGTATCGAAGTCTTAAATATGGTTGTCAGGGAAGGGGGTCTCATAATATATAATTATTATTATTTTTTTTTTGGAAGATGTTTTTGAAAGGGATTGAAGCTTGTCGGCAAATATGCTTTCTTTCCGAACAGAGGATGAAATATGTGATATGTACCTGGATAAAAATAAAGGGGTCATGTCTATTCTTCCATAAAGCTTTTTTTTTTTTTCTTTCAAAAACATTTTATTGGAATTTTCAAATCTCCCATGAAATACAATACACTTCAATGATACATAGCAGTGAACATGTAACAAGGCAGGAGATACAAAATAACAAAATATACATACATAAAACAAAACCAGCACCGTGTTACAAAGCCCGGAATACAAATATCAAAATACAAAACATTTCAAGGTATAGAGGGAGAAGGAAACACAAGAGCAAGAATGTTATAATAAATGGACAATATCTCAGGTAGAGTATAGTTAACTAAGACCTCAAAATCGAAAGATTATTAAATATCAGGGAGATACCCTTGTCACGTCCGTAGGAGGGCTATCCTGATAATTAGTCAGATACCAGGAAGTGGATCGGAATACCTGCAAAACCACCCAATGCCATTTTTAGCTTTTGTATCTGGTACTTGAATGTAGACTGGAACATTGCCAATTTCCTCTTGTGCTGCTCAGCTTTCTCTAACCAGAAAGATCAAATGCAGTGGGTCTGGTTGAAAGCCTCAGAACCCCTGTGTCAGATTTCAGCTGATATTCAGGTGGCTTCAAAGGTGTCTTGTCTATGTTTGAATTCTGAGGTCCCCTAATGATAGAAAAGTATTGCTGGTAAAGTGCTTCAACTGAAAAATCTCTTTAGCTTGGATTCATAGGTTAAGTAAAGTGATCTCACCAAGAGGCACCCATTAAACACATTCTGCACACCCACACTCCATAGCAGATTCTGCTTCCAATAAGAAATAGTGGTTTCTGAAATCCACTTTTAGGCTAATAAACAAATGCATAGGGTATATAAAAATAAAATTGCCCCAGCATGATTCAGTTTCATATGTGCATTAAAAATATATATATTGTGTAAAACAGTCCTGATTTGTAGTTCTATTTATACTGGTTTGTATGCATGCTTTGTGATATGTATTGTTCTTTTGTGAAGGCAAAAGCTTTGCATCCATGCAGCAAAAGCCTTCAAGATGTTCAAGGATGAATGTGTTGGCAAGTATGAAGCATTCCGAAGCAAAGCCCAGGACTGGATGAGGTACGTGTAGCTTATCTCATTGTTACTACTCTCACTAAGTTTATTGATGAGTTTGATATATTGTTTATTCTTTCTTTCTGTCTTCTCTCTAGAAAGATGATTCTATTAAGAAAACAAGTGTTTACCCAGAAAAGCCAGTGTTTTGACATTGCAGAAGAGGTTTCCAAATGCCAGCATTACATTAATGAGGTATATTCCCTTTATAAAGATTGTGTTCAGTACTATTATGTGTATGCTATTACAAAAATATTCTCAATATATATTTAATAGGATTTTTCACAGTTTTGGTTGTTTTGTATTTTTCTCATTATTTATGCCATTGTAGTATCAAGAAACCATTGCTCAGAAAATGTTTGCTAGTTCTGGAGGAATTAAACCAGCAGTGAACACAATCTACACAAGTCCCAACACTTTAGTGGAAATGACCCTTGGGTAAGTGTCAGACCTTTTAATATCAGTTTGTTTTTAATATAATTGTGAGTAAAGTAGTATGGTGGTTGCTTGCAGTTAGAATACATGGAATTGGGTGTCTTAATTGTTATGGGTTGTGTATTGTGTCATATAGTTATTCTTTATGTTGTTCTGGAATAAATATAAATATAGATATACCTTTTTTGTTTTATAAGTTAGATGGATGAAGCTTATATGTTTATATACATTATAACACAGACAATAAGACATTGCTTACAGTCTTTATGACCTGTTTAACAGAATGCGAAAACTGAAAGAAGAAATGGAGGGGGTGGTCAAAGAGTTGGCTGAGAATAACCATATCTTGGAAAGGTAATCACATTTTGCCAAGAATTGTTCCCCTTCCACTCTGCTTCTGGCATATTTTTATTGACTGCTGAAAGTGTCTGTTACCTTGTTTTAACCTAGTGATGATAAATCACATTGTGTGCCAGCCACCATGCTCAGAAATATGCCATCTGTCCATAATTCTAGAGGTTTTTGCACCTCTGTTTCTAAGCACAAAGTAATTCTGTTTGAGGGAATTCACCTCTGTGTACCACAGGTTTGGTAATGTGTGGCACCAAGCTGTACTGTACAATGTACAATTACAGGCTACTGCACAGGGCGTTTTGTTTGGTAAATTATAATTGCTCAATGAACCAGGCACTATTGACGTGGGCAAAACCATGTTGAATTGCAGGCAAGGTCAATTTCATTAACAATATAAAAAGTATAATAACAGTGTAACTCTGGTCAGCAAAAATAACGTATTCTCCCTGCATACAGATACCAACGTTCATTTTACTTCCCGTGCAATTCAACATTTGCCCACTCGTAACTTTACGCTCATAAGTCCTGTATTATCTACCGTTCATCTACCATTTTCCTTATTTATTTGTGTTGTATTTTGTCTTGTCTGTATATTTGTGTGCTCTGTACGGCACTGTGGATGGTAATAATCTCAGCGCCAAGTCCTGAGTATGAAATTTAATCATGTACACTAATTGTAAATGTGAACCTTTTTTTTTTTATTCTCTTACAGATTTGGTGCTCTGACAATGGATGGTGGCTTCCGGAATGTGGACTGCATATAGCGATCGAGATGTTTCATTGCGATGTGTAGACCTGCATCTAGTCACATGTGGCATAAACATGGACCTTAAACCCTTGCCTGCTTCCTTATCTGTAACTTCAGTGCCAGAGATATATGTGTATATATGTGTACTATATTGTGAATATATAAAAATAGTTGGGTTTATTCTTTTCATTATGTTACTATGGCTGGTAAAATATTTGTCTAGTTTATTGATCTCACACCACTGTAATATTCAGTTGATTTATGTACAGAGAATTTTATAAATGATCTATCAGAAGTAAATGACAATTTAAACCACTTACTGAAATTATTCCTGCTTCTAAGCATTTTCCACTTTTATGTATTCATTTCATATGCATTACTAGTTTCTTTTAATCCTGGTGCTAGATAAAAGGAATGATTGATCCCTCCTCATCTAGGAATTCTGTTCCCTTTTTTTAATAATATATACAATGCAAAGACTAAAAGGGCATCAATATCCATCCAAAATAGATGATTAGGAACTAAGAAGCATTGTTGAGTTGTCACACTTTATGACTCTTACATTAGCACTGAGTAAATGTACTGTATTAAAGAACATAATTAGGTGAACTTGTTTTCATAATGTGTGTTATACCTAGGGATAACTTTATTTAATCCCTGCATCAGTTCCTGATAACCTTGGGTTTGATCAATTGAATTATCTGACATAGGGACATATTTGCAAGACAAGGGCTTGTGTGAAGTCATGCGTGAGTTCTAAGGTTAAATAAAGGCAATATATTTTTGTTAGAGCTAATGGAGGATCCATAAATGTCAAGGGCAAGTTGCGGGAAAAGCATCATACTATATAAACGAAAAGTACATAACCGGAAAAAAAAGGAAAGGGCTACTTGATCCAATTATATTTTTACACTGTATTTTACAGACTTTACAGAAATTGTGCATTCTCATATATGTTTATGAAAATGTCTATATATGAGTGCTATATATGTAGGCTACTATCACTGTGTAGTAGTCCACAAAATTTGGTATATTAATGGTTATGTGATTTATATATGGCTCATAAACAATAACCATATAAAGCTGGTAAATTGCCAAATGATATTATTTTAGTACTGAATAGTTGTGCCAGTATAAAAAAATGTCACCAGGGTGGTACAAGCGGAACAGCTGATGAGCTGATGCCTCACAGGCTTGCATTGCTCTACATGGAGAGTAACATGTACTTCTCCTTCCCCTGATAACTGGCCAGTATTTTTCACATTTGTTTTTCAAATGTAAGTAAATGTGATCTGTTTCATTTTAAATAATTGTCCAGGTACATATATGCAACTTTACTCCTAAGGATGGAGTAGTGTTATAGAACTTTGTTCCAAGCATAGTTCCTGACCAGTGGCTTGGTCACTACTGCAGTAGTTTGCCACATGCATTTACCAAGACCACTTTAAGTTAAGTTGTTGGGCAAATTGATCCACAACATTGTTCCTTTTATACTTTCAGTAACATGTATGTGCTTTTGTGGATAGAAAATCCATTAGAATTGCACATTTTTGCACTGGAAAGGTAAACCTGTTTTTCACTTCTTAAATGACCCCAATAGATTGTGCTTCAGATCATTAGAAAAACCTTGATATTATGTGATAAATATAAAGTGAACATGAAACTCCAATGTTTTATTTGCCTTCGGCAATTTTCATCGGGGCACAGTACATTTGGGCATATGGTAGACCTATGGACTGTGCCTTCAACTTTCCCCTGTGCTATGTGGCAAGGTTATATTATATCCATCTTTTGCTTTAGCAGTATTAATATAATTGTATTTATATAATTATTTGTATGGTCAATTATTTATTATACTTAACTGGCCCATGTATACATAATTTGCCTAACATAAGCAAAAGCTAAATATTCTCCTTGCATGCAATAATAACATTAGTTTGCCTGCAGCTTAAATTTAATATGGGATTGCCTCTTAGTTTCAAACTTATTTTATTTCCCTGTATTTTATCCTGCCTGTAATCATTTAAAGAGACCTTCGTATTTAATGTGAGCAGTTCTTAAACAAGTGTTACAAGCTGTAACAATGGCATTACCTAATCCTGGTGTAGGACTTGCTATAGGATGGCATTGAGAGTGGAGTGGCATGCCCTATGACAAGCATTGCTGGTAGGAGTTCAGGGCTATGGAGAGAATATGTGGGCGGCATGCTGTATGATTAGCAGTGCTGGTAGGAGTTCAGGGCTATGGAGAGGATATGTGGGTGGTAATGCTGGATGACAGGCAGTGCTGGTAGGAGTTCAGGGCTATGGAGAGGATATGTGGGTGGTAATGCTGTATGACAGGCAGTGCTGGTAGCAGTCCTGGGGTATGGAGAGGATATGTGGGTGGTAATGCTGGATGACAGGCAGTGCTGGTAGCAGTGC
>JABWIB010002027.1:27860-44792 GCA_016617825.1 Platyplectrum ornatum | reverse complement strand
ACATTCTCCAGAGTGTAAAATGAAACTGAGAGCTCAAATCTGATTGGTTGCCATGGGCAACTTCCCCAAATTCGAATTTCACTGCAATCTCCCTGCTTAGTAAATATACCCCATACTGTCAATAAGTCAATAAGTTATCTCAGTTTATTTAGGTGAAATTAGGTGCCTCAGCTTATATTTGGGTCGGCTTATACTGAAGTATATATACGGTATCTATATTTAGGGCTTATGCTGAATGACTTTCTAATACCCTATTCACATTACTGTCCCAGCAATAATCTCTTTTCTTGAACCCACAAAGCCAGGTTCCTTGCCTAGTCACTTACCCATCCGATATCTGATGACCCCGTTCTCACTGCTCCATGCATCCAGGAACTTGATTTTTTTTCTCACTGCCTGTGACCCGTGTCAGGCCCAGGAATAACCCTGCAAAAATCCTGGGTTCAGTTCCAGGGTCCTTGCAGACAGTGGTATTTGCTGACACACGGATCACACTGAGCCATGACCAGGGGCGTCCGAGCATAACCCGGGATTTACTGCAGTGTGAACGGGTTATAATGGTCTGATGCCCATATAATGGTCTGATACCCACATTAGTGGTTGTTATATAATTATGCCCCTAAAAACCATATAGTAGTTAGTTGGAAAGATTTCATAGTCTTTTATAGAGACAATGCTAAAAATGTTTAATCATTCAAAACAAAACAGAATTAACACCTTCATCTACTGGTTATTATTACCAGCTTCATGCCGCTGTGAGACTATTGTAATATTGTCTTAAAATGCTCTGCTTTTAGTTTATTAGAGAATCTGCTATTTTCTGATTTTTTTGCATGTATAAACTAGTCTGCGCAGAATATCTGACATTTTATTTAGACTGCCACATTCAGCTATGTTTTACCAGACGTGTTTTCAGGAATAACAAGCCCAGTAAAAGGAAGCATCTTGTGATAAAGCAGGAAGCAACGACTTTTAGTTAAACTACATTCTTGACATGAAATGATGACTATTGACTTTTAGCTGCAACTATTGGAAGCTTCTACACATTAATTATAAAGAAATAAAAAAAACACTCCAGAAGAGGGAACGCCTTTATTATTATTATTATTATTATTATTATTATCATCATCCCAGAAGACGTTTTTGTGCCTTCTATAAAGAAGACTGGTTGTATTCACTCCTTACCAGTGCCAGTGTCACTTTACTTCTCAGCCGCAGAGAGACTTGACCTTTGCAAAGAGGATCTACTTGAGTCTCATGTGAGGCCACATCTCGCAGGGATCTGGCAGGGTATTTCCTGATCATTTCCCATAGCATAACAGAGAAAATCTATGCTTTAAAATAAAATTACAGCAAGTGATATATATATTTAGTAAATTACAGAGCGGAGTTTCCTACAGCATGGCCACTATTTACCAGCAGTTTCCCAGACAGTACATAGCTAGGAAACAAGAGGCCGGGACACTACACAGTTTATAATCAATAGTTACATTTCATTTGTGAATTTATCTGGATAGTTCGGTGCGCCTATAGTACAGAATAGAATGCCAAGCATACAAGGGCCCAAATTTACTAAGCAGGGAGATTGAAAATTGGGGATGTTGCCTATAGCAACCAATCAGAAACTGCTAGACCCCTACTTTAACTCATTCCACCCTCCCCAATCACTTAATTTAAATGGTCCCCTAGCATAACGTTGGCGGATGGGGAAGGGATATGTCAGGCCAGTGGGCAGAACATCAAGTGAGCAGAACATTGTTCCCTGCACTTAATGTTCTGCCCGTGCACATTTGGTTCACTCATGCGTGCTTGTGGAAGTGGGGGGCTGGACACAGTGATTCATTCGCACACCAAGATATTTTTATTAATACACGTTCTGCATTTGGGATATTACCTGAAAAAGTACAGTCACTATCTCCATACAACTTTACCTAGTTATCCTGAGCAGTAGTTGGGTATGGCAATGTGTAGGCATCATGTGTCACATATATTATTTTGCTATTAATCAAAAAGACTCTACTATAGCAGGAAATACTACACTATAGCCTGGTTTCATCCCTGCATTCATTTTACCTTTATTTGTTTGCACCAGAGCAATGTACAAGTTGTTGTCCTGTCATAATGTGATGTGACCTGAGACATGTAACATGCAATGGCATTTCTTCTGCGTTTGTGTGTGTCTATAAAAAATACCTGACTTAAAAATAAACATAACAATAAATGTTTCATTGGTGTCCTACTTGTGTTCCAAAATGACTATTAATACTATTATTGGAATTGTAACAGACATGTAGTTGTTGGCTGTACTTGTAGAGTCCTTTACAAAAAGTTCAAACAATTGTAGAACCAAATGCATAGTAGTCACAGAGCCTCTGATATGCAAATGTTTATTGTCTCTTATTGGCCAATGCAAACATATATGCTCTGTTACAATTCAGTGGAATGGATTGTGATGCAAATTGTGTGATTTTGTATTCATTTTATTATGTTGCCCTGATGTAGAAGCAGGGTTGCACGATTTAAACCAAACTATGTAAATCATGATTTAAATGAAAAGGTTACATTTGATATATATTTGATATTGATTTGATATATATATATATATATATATTTCATCAGACTATCCCTGGTAATTCTGCATATAAAGCAGAATGTAAAACATGCAGTAACGTAATCCAGGGATTTGTAAGATGACTGAAAGACCAAAACCTTCATCAGATTGTGATGATGATGGAAATGAAGATAAAACTACTCATAGAAATGAAAAACAATGATTAATACTATCACCAGATAGAATAAAGCATTGCTTGTAGCTACTTTGACACAGTAGTAGGGTTAAAATATTTAGCTAAAGCTTTTAGGCATCGCCTCACTTATTGTATTGAAGCTTGTGTGGTTAATCATTGCACACTTTGGTATGTGAAGTTGTAACATTTCATTTTTTGTAGATTATTTTTAGAATGAGGGTAATGGTGTTTAAAGTGTTATTATCCAGAATGAGTGGAGAACCCCAGGCTTGTGAAGTCTGCCATCCATATGCTATGCAGAATAGTCTCGTGTAGTACTCTTTGTGACATGGGGTTAATGTTCATTGTGTACAATGCACCCTTATTGTCTTCTCTAGGCTGTTCACGTGCTTATTATTTCAGTCTACATTTTATGTTTGTGTTCCATTTCTCCAGTTATTTATAGTATAAACAGCTATGGTATTTGCTATTTGTTTCTATGGGAACATTGTATTTGCAAAAATAGAGTAATGGTGAAAATGCTGCTTGAAATTCACATACTAATTTATCAAGGTAAAGTAAGGAACTTACTATCGATTCATCATTGAAAAAAAATTTTTATACAAAAATGCATTTTCTTAACTGCTTTTTCCTACATATACTGTATATAAATATATGCATACAGTGTATATATATATATCCAGAAATGTGGGGCCTTTGACCATCCCTAAAGGCCACTTTTGGCAACCATCACATGCTCAAACACTGTGGATCGAGAATTCCTTCCTTATACAGTTTCTGATGATGGGACAGTATATGGTAGCACCCTCTGTGCTGTCTGTGGACAACGTGGACGGTATAAGTGAAGATCACTGGTATAGTTGAATTTATGAAATGATGGGAATTTACAGACTTCTTATTCAGCAATTCGAAAACCTTCAAGCTACCTTCCTTCAGGCTTTAAGCTTCACATGCATTTTACCCATTGGGTATAGCAGGACAAGCATGCTTTGTAAAGAACAAACTTCCAGCCTATTATTGTTAAAACTTGTTGTGAAATTGCTGCTAATGAATATAACAAATGTATAAGTGTATACATGTTTGGTTAGTTAATATGAAGATGTAAA
The DNA here is from genome assembly GCA_016617825.1 of Platyplectrum ornatum. Lineage (NCBI taxonomy): Eukaryota > Metazoa > Chordata > Amphibia > Anura > Limnodynastidae > Platyplectrum > Platyplectrum ornatum. Next base: position 40,939 of record JABWIB010002027.1, on the reverse strand, counting down.
ACAGTTGGTATCAAAGAGGATAATAAGCAGTGTGCACTTAGTGACATAACTGTAACTGGAAACATGTCTTCCAGCTGTAACCAATTCTCTTAGAAATATGTATTTACTGGGACCATGTGTTTTGATTTTTCTTGTGGGCTGTGTCTGAATTTGAGGAGGAATGGTGTCCCCATATTTGTGGCATAGCAATATGGGTTTTCTGCCTAATTTTAGATTGCATGGTTTTTAAATCTTTGTAGAATGATGTACATTACATTGCAGTATGTTTCCAACCCCTAAATGTTTGTGAACATCTTATATCAAATAAAGTAATTCTTGATGTCAATTAGGAAATCTTAAAAGGAGTATTTTCAAGAAGTGATGAAAAACATTCAGTAAAATCACATACATAAAATGTAAAATAAAAGCAGAAGTAAGAAGAGAAACAAAAGCTTTCATGCTGAATGGGAAAATGTCTTGGTGTGTTGGAAAGTCCTATAGATTTCATAGCAGACTCATAATAACATATATCTTGTAGTTTCTGTTCTCTGTTTCAGCACTGTTACTAATCTTCCATATTAAGAATAGATAGATATGGTTTGTTTGATATAGGGGCTTTTCCAGTGACCTCAATTGTTACAAACAAATGTGAAATCTCCCAATAAACTTGGTTTACTTTATGATCTTTTCTTTGTTATTTAGTAAATACAGCCCCATTGTGTGAGCTGCGTTTATTTTGAGCAAGTACCCTCATTTGAAATGATTTACATAGTAAATCTGCATTCATTCTTACAGCATTTGTACTCCATTTATGTGAAAGTCAATTCACCCATATTTTGGTTTTCATTCCAATTTTGGATTACTTTTGGTTATCAAAATATTTGTTATTTCACTATAAATGTGCCTATACTTCTTAAATTCGGTTTGTGTATTTTCTATTATTACATTTAAATCAATATGATACTTACGTTTACTTATCTCTTTTTCGTTTATTCTGAGGATTTAAATATTTTAGATCATTGTACTATTTATTGTCTATTTTTTTAATAATACTGTATAATTCCATATATAATAGAACACAATGCATACATTAATGCAATATTTCCTTGTATAGTTACTTGGTGATTTGTGAGATGCCGTTTCAACCATACAGAAATGTTATAGCTATATTTGGATTGGAATGGGTGATAACCATCAAGTCCAGTCCCGGAAATTCAAGACCCACCCTTTTATCCTCCCTGCATATTGTTACATATGATTAATGGAAAGGGAGAACAGTTTACATGCACTGATTCATATCAAGGCATCATTCCCATGAAAATACTGCAACAGTTTATTAGAAGGATATTGGACCAGTTCCAAAGAAGAGATCATTTTCCAAAGTCTTTCAGTCAAGTGTGATTCAGTAATCCGAGCATTTCCATGTCTATACTGTACATTTTCATGTTAAGCCCCTTCCCCTCGTAAGTGCACTTTGGGTTCCAATCAGTTCACTTGATACATGAGCAGATCTCGCTGCATAGAAAATATCCCCATCTCTGTCCCTGGTTCATGGTTTTTAGGGATTTTTCTACAGTAATAAAAATAAAAAAATATGATGTGTAAAGAGAGGCATTATCCTTCTTTTACTTGACATGGTAAGAATCATTAACCCTTCTGTAACGTGTAAAAGGACAGATAAAGTAATAAACATGTATGTGCTACATGTCTAATACACTCTTGGACCAGGGATGAATGAATATGTTTAATGGCACTAAAAAGGTCTTACAGCAAATAACATGTAAAAAACAGGGCAACAAATGGCACGTCATATAAGTAATATTTCGAAATATTTATTGTTACTATTTTGACATGTGAAGCATGCAGTTTATTATGTATTGTCGCATTCCTAGGGACAGATACTGATCATTTTTTCAAAACAAGTTTGGCATGTCCTACTGCATTTCCAAGTCCTTTAGAAAAGGGGTGGAATGCAGGACAAACTTTATCAGCGAGAGAAAAGTGGATTTACTTGTATGCCAAGCTTCAGGAAACAATTACTAAAGGGTTACATAGGTGTGTAAGGAAAGTAATGTAAGGTGAACTGAATTCTTGGTAAACTGAATAAAACCTGGTACACAATAAATATTAAAAGCCGTTTGTATGTTTCTTAATATGTGGATAACTATGTTTAGAAAGTATTGTTGGGTGGTCCTGAGTACATAGTAATAACTGCAGGGCCTAAATGTACTAAACTGTGGGATTGGGAAATTGGGGATGTTGCACACATTCTCCAGTATGTAAAATAAAACTACAGATTGTATTTGATTGGTTGCTATGGGCAACATCCCCACTTTCCCAATCCCACAGTTTAAATTTAGGCCAAGATCTCTACTTAAAGTAATCGTATACATAACTGACACATACCTAAAATGGTGGTGGCTCAAATACATACAAGGGCATGAAAGGTGTGTGTAATCAAACGGAAAAGTGCCCTATAGTAGAGTTGTACATTAAAGCCTCCTAAAGCTGCTTTGGATCAACCCATCAGTTGCCAATCACAGACATGCTTCCAAATAAAGCTACATAAAAAATATGGTTGTTGAAATCAATATATCATACGATCAGCTCATCTTGTAAGTTGTGAACCTCCCACAGAGCAGAAGCTTTTCTGCTTCCTTCTCCTAGTATGTATCACCATAGGACGTTTTACTGTTCCATAACCAGAGCATCCTAATCCGTCCTGGTAATTCAGTTTTATTTGTTGAACTATTGTTTATATTGCTCTTTATGTAACTAATCACTACATGACATTGCTGGTATTCACAGCCATGCTGGTCCTGGTCCTTCACTGCATTCTCTGGCCCATTATCCTGGGGTCAATAAGCTGAAGCTTGTTGCATGCTTCAAACACCTATTAGGAAGATACCATGCTCTATTAAACCCCTGACTCTATATATATGCCAATACATGTACACAGAGTTTGTTCTTGGTTCGTGTGTTCTTGTGGAAGCCCAGTATATCTTGCCTCAGCCTTTCTTAATTCTATATTATCAATTACTGCAGCTGTTTTCAGCACTCGTCGCTGCTGTCCATAGAGCTATTGCGCTCGATATATAATCGCTGTGTTTATACAGCAATATCAGGCTTTTGTTTCTTCTGCTTTGAGTCCTTTAAATGAGAGGTTGCAGCTTCTAATGAGGGTGTCTGGCCAAGTGCATCCTGTGTATAAATAAAAATATATATATAATATGCTGTTTTGTTCTCAAGCTTTGTCACCAAATACTTCCCTTGGGTAATAACAGTTTTCAAACAAATGATAGCGTTAAAAATATAATACAAACAACTTTTTAGCCTAAGGGTGAGAGAGATGTGAGGGCCTATTTGTTTCTTGCCTTGTGTGTCTCTTTATGCAGCACAGGAGCTATAAATATCATTTTGTTTTCAGATGGCCTCTCTTATGTGCCATGTTGTTACCTTTCTGACACAGCATGGTTCCTTGCTGAGATTCATCTGTTCTTGCTTACCTATTCCAAGAGCCTACTACATTTGGGAAATGTAACCCTTATGTAATCAAATAAAAAGAACCATAAGACATTGGGAAATGTCTACAAGTAGCCTGGACTGGGAGTGCTCTTCACTCTTTTTCCTGTCTATTGCGGTTGGCAAAATTCACTTCTTTTTCTATGAATTTTTCAGCTATGTGCATTCCGAAGCACACGTCACAGGCAATTGAATGGCGATTCAGGAAAAACTTCTATGGGCCATATACATTACACATTTACAGGCAACGCTGTGATTTGTACTGACATTGTTTGCCCTGTCCAGCTGGGAAGCTACAATATGGGAATATCCAATCCAATGTTCTTTTCCATAAATATCAATATTAAATAAATAATTGGTATAATAATAATAAAGCATATCAATGCAGTATAGGCGCTAACATGATCTTGTTTCAAACAGTCCTTAATTGTTTGATTGTAGCAAAATTGTTTGAAAAAGGTATGTGGTTCAATGGTCCAAATGACACTATTTCAACAGGACCATTCCTAGCAACCATACAGTGACAAGTGGCCTATGAAGAAAGATTTTCTGACACACAGCTGTAACTGAACAGGTGCCTCCAGGTAAGTTTATTCCTAACCCCAACCCTCATCCTAATCATTGGCCTAACCCTCTCTGCAGCTTAACCATAACCTTCTCCTTATATAGGTTCTTTACACCACAGCCTAACCATAACATTCCCTTTGTCCAATCCACGCACTCTCCCCATCCTAAACCTAACTAGCCCTTTCTACACTCCATCTCCGCCTGATAGCCAGCACCTACTCCTTCCCTTTCTATACGCCATTCACCCCCTGTGGCCTAATACTAACCCTCCCCTTCTAATCTCCTCTCCTTTCCACATATCAAGACTTACCTCTGTTCTGTGTTTAAGCCTCTGACGTCAGTGGTGGCTTACCTGCTGCAACGTGTTTGAAAAAAGGTATTTGCTGTAATATATGGGGAAGTTGCAGAAATAGATTTTTCTGCATGGTTACCCATTAGTAAAATGGTTTTTATGAAATTAAGTCGATATTGAGAATAGCTGTAGTGTGTACCCAGCTTTACTCAGGTTTATGTGCTTAGGAATATTATGTACTTAAGATGTTTAAGTGTTCATGCTTGTAGTGTTTATGTTGTACTTTAAACTTAGGCAATATTTTAGGTGATACCTTATTATATGACCTCTATATTATATTATATGACCTTCTGATTGCATCATCTTGTCCAGGCTTTTATCCTCACATTGCCAGTATCACATCACTAGGGACATATGCGGGATGGTGGTCTCCTTTGCTTTGAGAAACCCACAATTTTGATATCCATCTGGACATCAGAATACTTTTCTGGCACTGCATGCTTGAATACATATGTACACAAATATCAACAATTAGTGAAATATAGCATATGTTACAATTTGTTCTAAGGCTGGTACACAGTCTTCAATGTTAGGAAGCATGTGAGGTGCATGCTGTCATGTGCGATGTTCAATAGGAAAAATGCGCATATATAAACTTGTCCTGCATAACCTTGGAACATTTACACAAACATACATTATGCATAGCTCATCATAACATATATAACAATGTATATATGTTTTGCACATCCTCATTTTATCATCACCTGATGCTATGTGACAATAGATGACAAAGGTATTATGACACACAATGTAATTGGATGTGTAAGTTAGTAACTCACCAAACCATCACTCTGATCTGAAGGCTAAACAAACCTACAGTGCAGGGATTATCGATGCAAATTGTCCTACCCCTCGGATTAGATTTAATTTTACATATTGGAGAATGAGAGTTCGAATCTGATTTATTGCTATGGGCAACATCCCCACTTTTCAATCTCCCTGCTTAGTAAATTTAGGCCCTTATCTTCAAACGGCAGGACAAAGCATTCCAATGGGGGGGTTGAAAAATATTCACAGACATTAGCTATAATAAGTATGTTAACCGCCTGACCTTGCTTCAGGTATGTACACATACAAAGGGGCCGCAAACAGTGAAAGCTTGCGTATTTTTAGCTCACAGCTCTTAGATCCACATATACATTGAACCGGTCCCAAAAGTGTATGCATTACCGGTCTTTGGAAATATCTTGACATCGCATGTGCGTTATTACAATACAGAATAACGATAAAAATATGCACCATGTGAGGCCCTCTTATTTCAGTGCTATAATAAAATATGGGGGTGAAACTCAGTACTAGTTAAAAATATTATTCTTTTATGAATGATGTTATTTTTATTTGACACATGAGAATGTGCTACCCAGATTAGGATTCATAGCATGTCTGCGGCTCTGTACTTCTCTATTAATATATACCACTGCTACAGAAGAGGGGTGGTGTTGGAGCAACCAGCTGACTGGCAGAGTAGAAGGAGGAGGATGCTGGACAACAGGTGGTTTTGAGACATGCTGGCTGAGGCACGGCTTACAGCAATCATGTCCAACATCAGTGTGCTGGAGCCTGCTCGCTGGCGCTGTCTGCCTATTCAGCTGATCTTTGGCACAAGCTCAATGTGCCCATAGTGACAACCAGTCATGGCTGTCAGACACGAGCTTGGCAAAACAATCAGGAGGATAGCTCGTCTCTTCTTCTGGTTCCCCAAATCATTGAGAATCACCAGGGCCAGGAAGCTAAAGATTCTATGGAGGACTGCAGGTAAGGTGAACTCATAAACTTTGCCATACATATATGCTACTATTATATATTATATTTTTATATATTATGCTATGTTTTTGTTTTTTTATTATGCATTTGCTTTTTCCTGCTGTGACAGTGCAGCAGGCTCCTCGCACTCGTCTTCTACAGCTAGAGGCAGTGAAAGGGTTAGACCATTGCTGGTGCTATGAGGGCCTGCAGCACAGTGCATTGCAGAGACATGCACAATGGAGAGGATATTTCTGCACCGATATGTATAGGTTCAATGGATTCCTAGACTGTCGCTGCTGCTGCTGCTGCTGCGGATCACAGCCTTGCCTGCACCACGCTATGCAGCACTTCCAGCATGACAGGTAATCTCTACATCTTAATGCAGGGCTAAAACACACTACGCTACGAATGCAGATTGTGCATTGCTACAAAATGATACATTATTTGTATGCTTATGGTTCCTGTTAAGTTTTACTAATAGCACCACAGGCTCATGCAATTTTCCACTGCAGTATTACAATGATATTTAAATAGTTTTGGAAATATGGCTGGATGGCGGCATTAGAGGCTACTTGTATAGAGCGAGGGTATGCATAGAACTGTTACTGAATATAAGAGGATGCTTTACACTAATTCCTAGTTATTATACCATTTCTTTTGCTCCAGGCTGTGCTTTATTGAAGTGCCAGATCCAGTTACTTTCTTATTCACTGTGTTCAGGTTGCCATCTGGCATATGCAACTCAAGTCTGTGTATTGTTACTGTGCATAGTTGCCAACCTGTGTATATACCTTGCAAGTCCCGGGAAGCTTGTGGGGTCCTGTCCAGGTTGCCATTAGTACATTATTATTATTATTATTATTATTATTATCCACTGTGCTGTACATTAAAACAAGTGATATACACTGGACAAGTGCAGGGAAATATAAGTGAAGAAATAGGCTAGCCCAGGGGCAGGCAAACTGTGGCTCTCCAGATTTTCTCACACTCAAAGTCCCCAGCATCATTTACCAGGTATCCACTGTGTCTATGCAGAAAGCTGGCACTTGTAGTTTGACTACATTTGGAAAGCACCAGATTGCCTACCCCGGGGCTTGCCTAAACAGGTATATTTTGTTTGTGTATATGAATGTAAGTTTTTACCACAGGACAACCACAGGACAACGGGTCCAAGCCAAGCCTGTAGGGGGCACTGTGCATCCTCATGATGTCACACGCACAGTGCAACTTCCGACCCACCGTGTCAAGTGGTGGCTGTTATTGTTACGATATAGTAGCTGATAAATGTATATATATATTCTACCACCATAGGACCACCATAAGCAGAAAGGCCTTTCTAAGTGGCTAGTGGCTAAACATGTATGTGACTGACGTTTCTGGTTTCTGCCATTTTATTTTAAATATAAAGTAGCACAGTTAATGGCTAATAGTATGAGAGCTGGGGATTCTTGTTTGTTTATATATATATATATATATATATATATATGCCCAGGGCCAAAAATTGGTATCCAGGGAGACCTGGCCCTTTGATAAATTGACTCCAAGTAGTAGGAGCTCATGCAGTCACTCTCTTTGATCTCTAATATATCTCATACAGGCCACAAAATGGTCACAAATGTCACCCTCTTGGCACAAAAGTACACCGGTACATCCGTTTCTGTATCTTTGAGTGTAACTCTAACTGGTCATCATTAATTGTATTTGCCTGTAGGGTTATGTTTTGTTTTTAAATGGTTCAGTCTCAAATATCAATGTTTCCATATGGAGCTGTCACTTCAATAAGAGAAAATGACATACAACACACAATGCATTAGATCAAAGCAGATCTATGGAGGATGAATGAAGTTACTCATATGTATTATCCAGGTCTTCAGGTTGTATTTGCAATGCAGACTGTTCACACATCCTACCGTGTTTCCCCGATAATAAGACACTGTCTTATTTTTTTTCAGGACAAAAAAACACCATAGGGCTTATTTTTGGGGTAGGGCTTATTTTATTGACCTGCTGACATTATGACACCTCATTGTTCCCCCAAGTGCTGCTGACATTATGACACCTCATTGTGATTTAGATAGGGCTTAATTTCAGGGGAGGGCTTACTTTAGACAGTTTACTGTAAAATAGGATAGGGCTTATTATCAGGGTAGGTCTTGTTCTAGGGGAAACACGGTAGTAGAGTAGTAAACCATATTTAACCTTACATTCAGTGAGATCCAACTATAAAAATCACTAAAGAGCATTTGAATGATTCTGCACCCATATATGACTACATTAATGTAATAAACAACTGCAGAAAAACTGTAGTGCTTGTAATAAAGGTCTGAAATGTGGATGGGCATTTGTGTATTTGAAGTTTGAATTGGTGGATGTGATTTTGCCAGTGCTCGTAAGAAAGTCTATATTATGGAATTGAAATGTTGGTATAATGTTTCAGTAAATAAATCAGCCCCCTCATGGGTTGTTGTTTTCACAGAAATCTTTTGTGCATGTTTCTCTATCTATCTATCTATCTATCTATCTATCTATCTATCTATCTATCTATCTATACATATATAGATATATATAGAGAGAGACATACAGGGCTCTAAGGTGGGGTGTAATGGTGTATATCGTAACTTCTTACATTAAACTAATGGAAAATCTATCAATTTCTATCCACTTCTATTATTTTTGATGTTTCCATATGACCTCTTCTGAATTTCTGTATTTATAAAATATAAATATAAATTAGATATATAGATAAACAGGTAGATAAACAGGTAGTGACTGCTAAGGGTAGCAGTCACTAATATTAATTCTGAAAAACAGTATCACGCACGCTATAGGCACTTTCGGGTTTTCTTTTTGTTTTGTATATATATATATATATATATATATATATATATATATTCTGAGAAATGTGAAGTAAGTTCTTTGCAACTGAAAGATTAAAAGATTGAGAGACAGATTTTTATTCGGTATACAGTACTAGTATCTAATTGTTTTGTCCAGTTAGAGCAGTTGCATATTTATGTCCTTGGGATGTTATGCCTGCGTGTATCTTCATTTTTCTACCAGTATTGTCAGTGTAGTCTTGCTGACCGTGCATCTGTTATTCATAGTACACATTCTGATAAGACAAACTGCTGAAACAGGGAATGAGGTCGCAAAGCATGTAAAAATAAAGGTTTAACCTGCTTATAAACAGGGAAGTATATTACTAAATTTATATTAGAATGACAATCAGGATTACATTTTAAAGTGATAAAAGCCAAGGTTACCGGAAAACGATTCACTGTGTACATTACCTCAGTGGAGCACATATTGTGTAGTGCTGTAATTAAAATAAACAGATAATTGTAAGGTCAATTAGGTGTAAGAAGCTATTGGGATGTTGTGTAAACATTTGCATATCTGTGCATATAATTTCTTTATATGCTGAATTTATAGTTTATTATAGCTTTATATTTATGCTTTAATGTTTTATTGTTCAAGAAGAAAAATAGTGTTGTTTTAGGGTGCACCCAGTTCATTCATTATCCAGTGAAATAATTTTAATAAAACAATACATTTTATTTCAATAATATTAAACTCTGGGAGAAATATTTTGTAAAGCAGCAAAATATTTTAAAACTTATAAAAAGTGGCAAGATAGAAAATTATACCGCGTTCAGATTGCCTGCGGTCAAAAAGCCGAAATCGGCGGCTTCCAGCAAAAAGTGTTCCAGGGGTCCTGTGTGTAGGGGAGGGAACCTAAAAAGACTGTGATCGTAATGATCACATGTCTTTTTAAGCCTATCACCTCCCCTCATATGCGCTGGAGCCGGCATGCTGGCTCCAGACGCGTTCAGTTTGCTTTAAGAAAGCCGGTGAGCCGGCTAAAAGCCTTTTTTTCCGGCGGCTCTGGAAGGCGCCGATCCTCAGGCACCGTTTTGAAAAGGCACCGTTTTGAAAAACGATGGCTTTCTTAGGCAATCTGAACGGGGTATTAAAGTGGTTTAAAACTTGTAAACAGGACAACAGACAGCAACAATCACTCATTTGTAAATTATAAATAGCACATGGATATATTGGTTCTGAGATTCCTCTTATTCATCTAAAATGAATCACGGTGTCTCCTATAAAGGGTACCTTAGGATGCTAGGAAAGCTTTACTAGTGAAAAACTGAGGGTGCCGTATCACACCAGCCCCTCAAAGCGTATTAATAACTAGCCAAAACCTCAGCTCCCTAACTAATAATAAGTCAAATTAATATAAATAAATAATAAAGTGCACACTGCACCTGTCAATGACAAGGCCAGGCGAAATCCACATTGGCATGGCCGGATGCAGTGTGCACTCTATTATTTATTTATATTAATTTCCAATTATAATAATTCATAATACAGAACATATAAAAGACAAAATAAAAGACCAAAACCACACACACTGATGAACCAGGTAAAACAACCTAAGAACAGGATCTTTATTATTCATGATTGATGGTGGCTGGCAGTAGATCATCACTGATCATTACATTGCCTTGCATTGTAAAACATGTTTGCACACTGGTCTGAGCCTGACACATCATATGGTGCACATTGCACGTCTATAAGATTTGTATATAGAAAGAACAGAAGCATCCATTTGATTACACCAATTTGCTTGGTTAATGATATAAAAGATCAGGGTTTTTTTTGCTATACATCTGGGCCTAAATTTACTAAACTGCAGGATTGGAAAGTGGAGATGTTGCCCATAGCAACCAATCAGATTCAATCTCTCAGTTTCATTTTACATACTAAGAATGTGAGCAGAAATCTGCTATGGCCAAAATTACTTCTTTTTCAATCCCACAGTTTAATAAATATATAAAAATTCATTTGTAAATATATTTGATTGTTGCTTTCATTGGATGTATAATAGAAACTCAAGAATGTTTTAATTATTGCCCATCATCTATTAATTATAACCCAATAAGGAATCATTATTGGAGAGTAGGTTTGAAATCTCGAAGATTAAATGGGGCAGTCTGTGTTGTAGGTGACTAGGGACATATGCAGCACCACATATTTAAAGAGGTTAAAGAGTTTTATAGTGTCAACTGTATACCAGTCAAGAACAATCTGGTAGTATGGCATAGAAACCCCTTTAGAAATCTGTAGTTTTATTAATGAGACACACTTGTCCACTATGTCAGTATGGTAAATACATATAAAGTATATAACTTTACTAATTATCTTTAAAAATGTAAATGTAAGTAAAAATTTCAAATATAAAAGAAATACCCAGGATATATTTGTCAAACAGTCCAAAGTAGCACCTAAAATACAAGTCATAGGCTTTATAATAATACAATGTAATGTTTATTTTTGTTTTCTATGCTTGCTTTGTATATAGGCCAAACACAGTACTAGTTGTCAGCTACATTATCAAGGACAACATGCTCAGTGGGAAAACGCAGGTGTCTTCCTTCATAGTCCAACAAAGAAACAGTATGAAAGTTTCATTACACCAGTTACAATTACTTTATATATGAGCAGTAGTATACCATCAGTAGCATACACTGGAACATTACTTGCACTCCTAACATGACTGATGCTGCAGATTTAAGTATTTGGCATCGTTTAACATCCCAGTTACTGGCGAAAGCTTAGCTATTATGTAATACATTTTCATTGGAAACAGGCTTTAATCTGTGGTTCTGGCTTCAGTATCATAACATGTCATGGCTTGGGTTTTGTTCCATATTAAAATCTTAAAGACATACACTGATTTTTATGGGTATAGTTATTGGTACTTTCCAGATCATGAAATGATATTTTATGTAAATACACGCACTGCTTATACACAACATTACAGTAACATAAAGCCATAAAAATAATCATAATGAGATTTCATTAGAGTCATTTACTTCTTAAAGTGTCGCTCCTTCATTTAAGTATAGACATGAATGGGATTGTTTGAGATGTAACATTGTCTAATGCTTTCATCTTTAATTTGCTGAGCCTTGTTCTACCATTGAAGTCTAGACCTGTCAAATAAGGTTTAATATCCTTGCTTTGTTTTGTGCTTCCTCTGATCTCCATATATTAGATCATTTTAAATGCTGTACACACATGGATTTCATTTAATACTCTCTTAGGATTCATCAACAAAGGATATCTCTTTATGTCATAGTAATTGAAACACCCACTTACATTTATATGCAGACACATATATAGTTCTCTATGAACAGTGGCAAGCATGTACTGTATATAGCCCAAACACGTTCATTTCTGTTCACAGCCTCAGCTGCTTCTGGGGCCTATAAATGCAATGTCTGATGGGAAATAAATGTGACCCTGGGTGGATAGGTGATGTTAACATTTGCCTTTATCGTGTTACTTTTGCCCACTTCACAACAAAGAAATGGATACAGGGAACCTTATGGAAACATGGATAGTACATAAGGGCTGCAACCAGTCCTTACTGTATTATTACAGTCCTTCCCTGCCTTTGTACATACTATCATTACACACACACCCCTTCCCGCCACCAAAACTCAATACCTTTACGGATGTCTGGATACTACCCAGGGTCTAAAACAAATTATGTCATTTAAAAATGTCTGGATCCAGTAAAGAATTATTCTTCTTTAAACCTAATAAGTTACCTAGTGACAGCAAAAACCTGGCCCATGTGCAGATGGAGATATGGTTAGATAGATGGCTGGAAACACAGCTGGATCAATTTTTTTGATCATCATGATTTTGCACTTGATGGAAATGCTGGATCAATGAATCTGCCGTCAAAACTGGTGTCTGATTTACACTTCTGTACTCAACATGACATGAATGGTAGATTATTATACCTAGGGGTATATTTACTAAGCAGGGAGATTGCAGTGAAATTCGAATTTGGGGAAGTTGCCCATGGCAACCAATCAGATTTGAGCTCTCAGTTTCATTT
>JABWIB010002026.1:20024-46479 GCA_016617825.1 Platyplectrum ornatum | reverse complement strand
CATGACGATGTGTGGGTGAATACAATATTCGTCAGTTAGTGAATTCCATTTTTGTATCCATTGTAATGCAGAAATCGTCACAGCGATATCCCATTGACGATCTGTAAACGTCAAACAAAATGACGAAAAAAAACACATTCGTCACTTAGTGAATACACATTTGTGGAAATCGTCAGCAAAATCGTCAGCCACTGCCGATTTCTGTAAATCGTCAGTTAGTGAATTCCCCCCCCCAGGACCGAATCTTGGAGCGGATCAAGATACATGTGTACTTGTATGAGCAGTGCGGGTGTGCAGGGGAGACAGGAGTGAGCTCCCCCTGTCACTACCCTCTCTCTGTCGTGTTGACCGCACATTTCACCCTCTTCTATCCTCAATCACTTATAGATATATAGATTTATAATTTTTTTTTTTATGTTTTTTAAATGTTACCAATTTAAACCAAAAATNAATAATGATGAAATCATGAAAAATCAGGTCCAAAATCCTTTGAGAGTAAGGGCAAAACAGGTACAAGATTACACCATGATGCATTGTACGGGAAGTATATTGTGTATATAAAGGTAGAGTTGAGAAGTGACAATGAATTTCCCCACATGTATAAATGAACACCTCTTGTATTGTAACATTGTTTTTCTGATTTGCATTTTTGTGGACGTTTTGCTCTCAGTCTTGATGAGCTCCACTGTCTTTAGTGTTGTTTATTTAAAAAGCTGTTACTTTTCCCTTACATGTCATGTAANGCTTTACACTTCTTGGCATTCCCTCAATCACTCAGTACAAACAAAAGTATTCAATCCATATCATAGGAAGCCATACATGGTTTTGCCTATGCATGCCATCACATTTTCTATCTCCCACACTGTGTTGTTGTCACGCATACTTCATTACAGGATGTGCAGTGTATGGACAATCACAATGATACAGTGTGGTGAGTTTGCAAATGCTGCTTTGCCTCCTCGGTAACAGGAGCTACATTATCCAAATAAGACGTAAGGGCTTTTTCCTTATAGAGTGTGTCTGATCTTATCATTTGGAAGCATTTTGACCCATTCAGATTTNAAACCATTGATACAAATGGGCAAGCACAAGACTTCCCTCTATTTGTATAACCTTTCAGACTTCCATAATGAGAATTGTTGTACACGTGAGATCAGAAGTGGCCCTAGGCATAGGCTGAATAGGTAGCCGCTTAGGGCACCGCGGGGGTCAGGTGCCCATAGGGGCCCCACGCCTATGCGGCCCTCACCTGATGCTGCCCCTACAGCCAGCTTACTGGCCTGGTATTGGTATAGCTCCCCGGCAGCCCTGGCAATAAGTGGCAGCCACAACTTTTGATCACAAGTTTTGATCTGTTAGGAAGAGTGAGGTATAGCTATAAATGAGCACTAGGGTACACGTGCTCTTGGACTATAATATCCCTTGCTGAGTACCTCAGTGCCATTTCAGTTACAGTCACTGTATAGCATTTTAATTATACATATGTCACTTGGTTGTTACCTGAGAGAGAAAGAACATGTCAGATATTTCTATTATTACAGTGTTTATTATTTTTTGTGATACATCTACCNTATGTGTTATATCCTCAATTCCACTACAACTGAACCCAGGTCCGANGCTAGGTATGTGGGCNCCCTAGGCAAACCTAGCACGGCCCCCCTGTCGGCAATTGACAAACTGTGATTGTAGGTTATCCACCGCTGGTGCAGATCTGAGAANTGCCGCAGAAGGCTTAGACTTCCTCTTCTCAGGGCAAGAAGCATTGAGGCACTTTCGGATTGCAAATATAACCAGAAAACCCCAAAACCCGATTTTGGCCCAGCCCTCCTAAAAGAGGATTATGATACAGCAGTTGTGGGTTCAGGGGAAAACATAGATGGTCCATCAGGTCTCCCTACTTTTCAGGTAGATGATCCCAATACTTTTCCTCACTGACACTACCATGGTGACCATGTACTTGTCAGCCAATGTAGCTGCTTCCTNGATTGATGTTGGGTTCCAATCCATGATCCATTCTTTAACATCNGCTGGGCAAGGTGAGTACACTGCTTGATCGAGGCAACTTTGCCATGTGTCTGTATCCATCAGACCTTTCTGTTGTATAGTATCAAAATAAAAGGAAAGATAAAGAGGGGAAGAAACTATTGCAGTTGATGTCTTTACTAAAGCACTAAGTTCAGTTTCTGGTGAATTAGAACGTTCCTCTAGCAGGAACCAAACATTCTAATTCACTAATGTTTTTAAAACAAAATATATGTAGAGAAATATATGAATCCCACACACTCACCACCAATTTTTCATGACCACAATTTTACCTGAGACCTCTTCACTTATAGATGAAGCAAGGGGTCAATCCCAACAGTCACCTAGTCCATTGTATACTGATTAATTCCCCATGTTTATCTCACCTATTACTTACACCAAGGTTTATTCAGACAATATGCACGCTATCTCTGAAGGCCTTCGGTTCCTTCCTTTAACTAACCCAACACAATTATACTTAGAATACCAGAATGATCAAAAACCCAAATATGTAGCATTTATCTGCACATGAATCCATAATAACCCATATATAATATGAAAAATAACCTCAAGTACAAATCAAGGATAACAGAAAGATACAATATGACAATATGTTTTATGCCAATATGAGTTTGGGGCTAGCAGAAAAGTTCTGGCACACATGGTATAAGTGTAACAATCCCCATAAAGTGCACAACTTCTATATGTACAGATTTCATATTTAACCACATGAGGTTGGGGTCCCTCTCAGACCACAGCTATAAACCATTTGATGGTTTAGCACAGGTCAGTTGAGGGTGACTGCATATTTAAAAAACAAATAATATTTAATTCTTTATATACATACAAGTGTTGGACCTATCATGAAAATAATCATAACAGTTTATTAGAATGAATGATTGAAATCTTCCAAACATCAAAATTCCTGAAATGTGGACTCTTGCATGTCTTGGATATTAGAACAGTCATTTACCCCATTACCCATTTCATATAAGGACCTTTTAAATCTTCTGTCCTTCTCTTCTCCCTATTGGTTGTTTCCTTTGTCATTTAAATCTGAAGTCAAACAGAACTCAGTAATGTATATCTATAAATCTCTGTAGTAACTGAGATTATTTGCCCTGTCTGCTAAAGCCCTAAATATTAAAATGTCAAAGAAGACATTTATGTGTGCTCTTAAAATGCAATTTTTATATTGAAGAGGTAGCATATATTACTGTAGTTACTGGGTGTGTTTGACCTGTCAGTTGCACCCCTACATATTAAAATATCAAATAACACATTTATTTTTCGCTTGTAAAAACATCTCTAGCTTTTAAATAACATTGTTAGTTACAGGTAGCTGCCCCCCATTTCCCTTTCACATTTTACCTTCATTTGATAGCTCAGACCAGCCCATGGGCATTTTGATATTGGCTTTTAATAACTAGCTCCATGTTTCTGATTAACTGTTCCTTGAGTAACTGTTTTTTTTTTTTGCTTCCCTTAACTTTCTTCATATACTTCCACATTTCCTATTAGGTTTTTTCTTTATGGATTAATGAAAATCTTGATCTGAATGTGAAGGGGGTGCCCTGCTTGGCCGAGCGGAGAGAAGCCAGCCTGTCACACACCCGTGTTAGATCATGTAAAGTACTGCTGGGCCTGTGTCAGCACTGTACACAATANTACAGAAGAGCAGAAGAACCTGTCACACCGTCTCTGTTGGCCTTTCCCACAACATCTCAAGTTAGTGTTAGGGATGAGGTATGGGGGCTTTGTTAGGGAGTCGGAATGGCTTATACAGGGTCCAAAGGTGACAGACTTGGGTCCCTAAGCAAAAAAGTGGGCCATGAATCTAAATGGGCATGACAAGACTGGAACTGGTCGTTACTGAGGTGGAAATGGCAGGACTGGATTAGTGCAGGTTTTCTAATGGGAGCAATTGGCAGTAAACTGGCTGCTGATCACCACACATTTCTCTTGTGGAACACACCTTTAAGCTGGCCATCCACCTGTACGATCATCGCNCCCAGCAGAAGGGGGTCTGATAATTTGGACATTTTCCCTGGGAATGGGGAAAAAAATGGAGGGGGGGGGGGTGTAGGTACATGGGCAAATAATTGGGCCCTGCCCACACACTGGAACCACCCCCCCTGGGATAAGATCAATCTAGAATTTGATCAGAAGATCAGATAATTTGATCAGAAGATCAGATTATCGTACCACAGCCTTTCTGGCACAATAATCTGATATTTTTTTATTTTATCTGCCCCATCCACCAGAATGATTATTGTGGCAATTCACAATAAATTTTCTGTTTTCTGTATTGTAAATAATAAATGACATGTTATGCTGTATTTAGTGGTATGTGTGGTCTACTGTTGTAATNTCATTGTTTAATTATCTACAGCTCTGTTTAAGTCAAATTTTATATTATTTATGGAATACTAGTTATAATAAATCATTTCATTACAACTGTAGTCGCCATTTATCAAGAGACAGTTCAGCCACAAGGGAATTCAATACAAGGGAATGTAAGGATTAAACGACCTTCTTATCAGACTGCTACATTTGCATACAGTAGATAAAATAAATAATCACTCAGAACTTTGGATTAATAACCTCAGGCATGAGATTCATTTGCTCCTTTTCTTGGCAGGACTGTGTGACTTCCTGATCTTCCCTTACTCATCTCGCCTGCAGCTCTGCACATACCACCCATGATCTGTCCCCAGGATAAGTGCACATAGTAGTTCTCAGAGTTCACAACTGGCTTCTCAGTAGATGATTTACGTAACTCTGTCAAACATGTTGGTGTTTAATAAAGGCCTGTTTGCTCTGCCCCACATGTAAGACATGTCTGTATATGTACAGTGNAGATAATGATGTATATTGCTATATTTGTCTAATATCCTTAAACAGGATGTGCATTCCAAAGTGTGTTTCCTGCTGAAACATATTTTAACCTTAATTTTCTGAACTTATTTTAGAATAAGCAAATGAATAAATAGTAAACTGAGTTCTTTTTAGCCGTGTACATTAACCTCTCCCGTTACTATACTACAAAATGACTTGTTTGCTTTGTTCAAAGCTGTTCATTACAAATGATAGAGTCAGCTTGNGGGGCAGTCTCAACTCAATTTGCAGCATATGAGTTTATTTGGCGGGCCCTGTATTGCCAGCCTGAGTATATTGACATCTAAAACGTTCATTGCTACATGCTTTGTTAAGAAGAATGTACTGGTACCGTAATTGCTCCACTGTAGAAAACCAGGTTACTGTCATGCCCAAGATCCGTTACACACCCACTGTTGTGTCCACAGATGTTTTTATATTCCACAAAAAAANCACTGTATGCAGCACTGACATATCACAGCCCCCAGTAAGAAGAACATAGGTACCTAGTAACATTGGACACAATCCAGATATACAAAATATGGACTTTTNTCACACGCAGCTTGCGGGAAACATTGAGGGTAAGATGTGATGGGGTGGGATGCGTACATCAGGTACTTATGGAGGTTTGGTGGAAGTATATTAATTGAACAGTAAGCTGCTTTGCTTACTTAAGCAAGCATTTTCTTGGTTATTTTAAGACACAGTCTTGGTCCTTTACTAAACTACAGGTATGGAAAAGTGATGTTGCCCATAGCAACCAATCAGATTCTAGCACTCAGTTTCCTATTACATACTAAAGAAAATAAGTTTTTGCTATAGGCAACATCTCCACTTTTCCATTCCAGCATTTTAGTAAATTTACCCTGTGCCTTCAGAAGTTCCTACACACAGTGATCCTGCATTAGAACTTTGTGCTCATTCATATGACACACATTTAAAATATTCAAAAACATTAATATTTGACATGGGACTTTCATAATGCAATTAGATATCACCACCAAGCAATGTTTTTTTTTTTACCTCTAGCTCAAGTATGGTCTTTTGAGACATACCTCCCGACATCTGGCATTTGGGGCCCTGCCCCAATGTTTCCTCTATTCCCATGCAGCACAGGGAAATATAAAAAGGGAACAAAACAAAAACAACAATTCTCCACCCATCAAACCAGAAGTCAGGTGGGACAACAGTACAACAGGAAATATTTGGGAGGTATGCTTGGGTTCTGGGGAAATCCGAACATTTCGGAGTATATTTACTAAGCGGTGAGATTGAAGTGAGAATGAAAAGTGGGGATGTTGCCCATAGCGACCAATCAGATTTGAGTTCACATTCTCCTGTGTGTAAAATGAAACTGACAGCTTGAATCTGATTGGTTGCTATGGGCAACTTCCCCACTTTCCACTCTCACTGTAGTCTCACCGCTTAGTAAATATATCCCTTCATGTTGCTTTGTAAAAGGGAATACCTCTTTTGTCCTTCTTGTATATAGTGATACACTGTATGGAATTTAGTGGTCATACTGTAGAAGCACAAAAACATATTGTGACCAATCTTGTGAACACATTAAACATAAGTGGCAATGCTTTGTGGGAATTATGTAGGACTGACGTAATGCTAAGATAACATAAAGGACTGAAAAGAAAGTGATGCCAGTTTTACTCTAAACGGATGGCAGACTCTTTGCTATGTCAGGGGACATTCCTCCCATGCAGCTGGCGTTGCCATAGGTACAGACGCTTTTTACACACTGATAGAGATCAGAGGTGAATAGCTGCCCACTAGATTAAAAAGCACTTTGAAAAAGCTCATGAAATGAGAGAAGTCAATTATCCGAGGCGTTAGAATCCTTTTGCAATGAGTTATGCCTAGTGTACAGAGGAAAAGAAATAGTGTCAACAAACGTAATCATTATATTATATTAATCATTATATTCACTTAATATAAGAAACATATAAGTCACAAATGTACATAAAATGTATGAATATTTTCAGACTGCACATGCACACAAAGAGAACTGTCACAAAGACCGTTATAACCTGTCACTGACGTCCTATACTGGTTTTGGACCCTACTACTACTATATTGACCGTTTAATGATGACATATATGGAACCCTTCTATATATACATAACATAAAATATTCAGTCATTTTATGCATTTCAAATCATTTTGAGATATATTATATACTTAATAAGATAACGTTAATTAATAAGAGTATTCCACATAAACTTGTTGAGNGTTAGATGACCAAGAATCAAAAAGTATTTGTAATGTAGTTAAATTGCCAAACTGAAGGTCAATGGATCACATATGTGTAGGAAAATGTTACACGTATATAGAATTCACACAATAAACCGAAAGAACATAACTTCTGTATTAAATTCCTATGAATATCTATCAGTTACTATTGGATTCATTACACAATTAATCTTGTTTTCTTGGACTTAGTTATATCAAATACAGGCTTCCAGATTCCAACCAAAACTATGCGCGTCCCTGATTTCAATTTAGCAGAAATGCTCTCTGTAAAAGCATTCTTCAGAGAACACTTCTTTATTTCTCTACAAAAATAAGCTAAAACCTCCAAGTAAAATAAAAATAAATGCTAATTGAATGGGAGGTTTTTCAGTAATTTCATTTATAAACAGATGATAATAGTAATGTGATTATTATTTTTTTAATTCAGTATTTTTTATTGAATTTAAACAAGACAATACAATAAAAGAAACACAAAAGCAGTCACCATCGCAGAGTGCAATGCTCTTAACAATAATAATAATAAGTAAATAAAATAATAATAATACTAATAAGAAGAAGAAGAAGAAGAAATAGAAGAAAAAGAAGAAGAAGAAGAAGTTAATGTGAATATGTCTTTTAATGCTGTGTTTTCAAATATAAACCCAACAGAGGTAGTACAAAGTGTTGCTTTATATAATGTTAGATTCAAGAGAGCTGAATCCAGAAGCACTAGTCACACAAGTATAACTAGTGCTGAACCCATGACCTCTTTAACACTATCATTTATTGAGTATGTAGCAATAATGCTCACAGCAAGCATCTCCTGTGCATAGGAATTGTATGTGTTTCTCATTGTCTTTTTACAAAACGCTTATGTTTTTTTAATGAAATTTTTTACACAAAGAATATAATATTGCAAAAAAAGGAATGTGTACGGAGATGGCCAACGCACACTTTCAAATGGAGGTCTTTCTTTCTACAGACATCCTGTTTACACATAATGCCTTGATGCTGGGCAGATGAGCCTAACCCAATGTGACACTACTTGGTGTAAAAAGGTGTCTTCAGCATAAACCTTGTATCTTGGATGATCCGCCCCCACCTGGTATTACCCTAAAGTAAAGCAGGCAGGGCAGGGTGGGACTTAATTTTGGAATAATGAGCATACCTGATTTACAAAAGCAAATTTATTCAAGGACCTTAAGAGCATCCTGGCACTGGCAATTATATTTGAGTCTATATGTTTGGCCAGAATGGTTTGGGTCTTAAGGAGTTAGAAATTAAGTCACTCAATGACACAGCAGCTACCCCGGGGTCTGCCATTTCTGCAGGATTAGGACTGATGTCATGAACCTCTNCCGAGACCTCAGTAGCTTGGCTCTCGCCATCCCCGGACACAGTCCGCGAAGAGAAGAAGGGTATTTGAATCACATCAACCTTTGCACCTCTCTCCACAGACTCTCTGGGCAGCCAACGTAGACAAGATGTGGTCCAACAAATCATTCACCTCTTCCTTTATGGCACCTTCATCATNAGTACACTCCCCCAGTGTTTCCTCCTCCCAATTCTTGAAATGGCATAGGCCTAGACTTCTTTGGTACCACCACTGCAACCACTTCTCCCGATGGCGAGCGGCTCATCCCCTGCCTTTCGGTAGGTGTGGTATACCAACCTGGGACATTACACCAATATAGCTATATTATGAACCAAACCTCCTCTATATGTTTGTGCTGTAGGGATACAAATAAATTGGATTGGACTGAGGAGGGTAGAGCTAATTTTATATTCCACACCGACCACCTGGCAGACACAAGCAGGACAGGTAGTTGCCAAGTCATTAGGTGGTCCAGGAACAAGCAAACAGAAGTGAGGCTAATCGAAGCGAGAAATGTGAACCACAGGAATCGAACAGGAGCCAATCGTTAGAGCCCTGGGAAGTAACATAACAAGGTGGATTATCATCACTAACAATAGGAATGCTTAGAACAAACCTACTCCTGAATTCTACACTGTGAACAAGAATGGTGAGAAGTGCCCATCTCTGTAGACACCTCCTGTTGAACCAAGCAGGAAAATTAATTGGATAGTCGCCTCCATCTGCGCTGCATAATGTTTAGTAGCAGAGGGCACATTTTCCACCAAAACAGACAATGGATCCGCAGGCTGATATAGTATAGCATCATCAGCAGGCATAACAATATCACTCGCTTTTAGCTTCCCTCCTCCTGCCAGCAGTAACTGCAGACTGGCCTCCATGACAGGAAGGAGGGTAAGTATATCGGCAAACACATGATGAATTCAAGGCTGCAACGAAGCAAGCACAGCCAAACTGGAGACGTGATGCACCGGGCACGCAATCCAAACCCCCTGCCAACCCCAATCGACCTCCGAAGGACACTGACTGCACCTAAAAGCCTCAGTGGGACACAGGAGAGGGCAAGAGGACTGGCAAGCTGCTTTGGTAAGTATATCATCAAGCTGGGACACCATTGATGGCGGGTATCCAGGATCACATCAGCAGAATCCTCTCTGAGGCGCAGAAAGAGACATGAAAGAGTAGAAAAGAGATTCAAAAGTTAGTTATAAGTGACAAATGAAAAAAGGGGTAAAGTCAAGAGGAACAATTTAATGAGAATAATAAAATATAGCAGACGGGAAATTCATCCCTCAGAAAATCCTCATACCCTCTTACCCAATAAGAATGGCAGGTATGTCACACCACTGGCTCACACCCCTAGTGAGTTTAACATACCCATGGTAAATTAATGAATCCCTCATTTACCTAAACTGCTAGTTGGGAATTTACCCATAGCAACCAGATTCAAGCTCAAATTCTCAAGTATGTAAAATGAAACAGAGAGTTTGAAGTATATTTACTAAGCAGCAAGATTGCAGTGAGATTGGAAAGTGGGGATGCTGCCCATAGCAATCGGATTCAAGCTCTCAGTTTCTTTTTACACACTGGAGAATGTGAACTCAAATCTGATTGGTTGCTATGGGCAATATCCCCACTTTTTCAGTTTAATAAACTTAGACCCTGAGAGCTGATCCTTACAGTATCCATAAATACTTAATTACATAGTTTACATGAACATCTGACAGTGGAACCCCACCTTAAAACTTATATGCTCACACTCCCTGACTATAAAGTAAATTCAAGTAATGAAATCTTCCCATTTGTGTGTACAACTCATCGATTTGATAAAAACAGACATAACATAAGTTGTTTTAACCCAATTGTGTTAAAACAAACATTTATCTTTTATAACTACTGTTTATTTTCTTGTAATTTAACTTTAGAAGACACACTAGCAAGAGATTTTTATTCTATTAAAAAGAAATAGTAAATATTAAGGACCAGCATTAGCTTTTTTTCTCTCCAGAACTGTGCTTCATGTGTTACTGCCAAGTATACTATAGCTTCGGTAGCAAACACAATATATATGCAATGTTAGTGTGATTGCTGTATTATTATTACAGGTAAACTTGCCAGCAAAAGAAAACTAAAATGAGCAATACTAAACTGAAGGTTCCAAGAATAACTATAATAAAATTAATACACTGAGGAAATTGAAGAAAAATGTTGGGCACAGGGCATTTCCTTGCTGTAATAGCGACTGTGATATGGCAGTATTCCACTGTGATGTGCCCACCATCCATTAGGGATTAGTGAAAAAGAAAAGACATAGGACCAAGGAGGCAACTGTATTTTATTGCAAAGTACAAGTTTCCTCAAAAATAACTAAATGATGATTTAATAATGATAATAATAATAAGTAATAGTCTAATTATGATTATTACGGTTATATTATCATTATTATATGTTTTCCACATACTGTTAAAGTTAAGATTTATTTAGAAATAGAGACTGTTAAAACACCTTAGCTGAAATAATATGTGTGTGTTTGTCTGTAGTGTGGTTTTGCAGTGAACAGTGGGTCCAATTGCATGGGTGATATTTTTAGTCATCGTGCATGATTACAAAACTGTGGTCGGTGATAATATGAAATTGATGAAGATTGGTTCGCAGGTGTAATATCATCTATGCAATGTATGAAATATGACGAAAAAGAGACACATGGCCCATCCTGTCTTATGTATTTTGTTTTATATTGTAATAAATCCTGACTTAAATGCTGGATTAAAATGACACTGATGAAAGTTGATTTGCTACGTTTGCTAATTTGTCTTCAATGAGACAAGTATATTCCGTTGTCTATGCGACTGTGGCCTTATTATCCATTCCATTCTTTGAATTTCCTTCTTACATGTACGTGTGCACAATCGGTAGCATGCAAACTTAGCATTATGTGACTGTCACAGAACACATCTAATAATACATGGTAAAGCATAATTCAAAGTTGAATGGTTAATCCAAACCATCAAGTCAACACAAACATTATTCACCTTATTCAATAATTGTGTACATATCTGTGCTTGTGACACAGTTACAGCTTAATAACATTATTTGTGTCAATTAATTTTCCAAATCTGGTAAAGGGCTAAAACACTGCACAGTTGTCCTGCTATAACAGGATGTTAGTTATACAATACACCACTCTCAGTAACGCAGAGACACAGGCAGAGATGCTGTGCAGAGTTCAAGTGAGTGTGTGGGGAATCTGTGATCCTTTACAGAACTTCCACAGGGAGTTTGGTTTCTAAAAACTGTCTGTTGGACTGACAGCCAAAAAAACACTGCCACTCAAATCAAGACAGGGGGATTAGTTACCATAGACTGTATGTAAAGTATAGCACAGCCATTGGCCTTGTAAATACATGGGATGGTATCTATGGATCCACGAACTGTTAATCTATTATATCAAAATAGTTTAAAGTTTTGGACATCTACATTAGGAATTCCTAGTCATATCCAGCATGCCACATGGCAATGTTACTACTGTTCCTGTTCTAAAACTACAAAATAGCATTTGTTGAAATTGTATTGTCTAGCTCTGTATTTTGCAGTACGCTCCTTCTATCCAGTTTCGGAAGTGCTTTCGTGGTCCCAGAAACAACCGGATTGTGAGAACTGGCCAAGTTAAAGCACCAAGGGGTTGTGATGAAATTACTCTCTCCAACATCACAAGAGTTCACAGTTGTAAGCAATCACATGAAAAGAACATTGCTTATTTTCTCCCTGACAAATGTTGCCTCAACACAAAGCAAATTAAAGGCAAGATCTGACACTCTAATTATGTGGGAAGGAAGTAGGCTGCAGATTCATTCTAGAACACAATTTCACTTGATTTTCTCCTTACATCATTTCTTAGGGANCTAAAAAAGGAAAAAAAAATAAAGCAAAGTAGTATTTTTCATGGAGCTATTGTCAATAATGTGTGAATCTTCTTAAGAACAAGGAGCTTATATAGCAATTTGAAAGTGTATTAAACAATAAAAATAAATGAGCATATAAACGTGGGTTTAATAACTAGATAAATGTATCCTAAATCTCATACACGTCAACCAGCTAATCCAGTATAATCAGTTCTCACTTTTTTTTCCTTGCTTTAATAAATTTATCTCATAGCGTTCTGTTGCTAAAGAATAGTTCAAGTTTATAGGTTTGCTATTTTGAACACCTGTCTCCTATCTTTTAATTATGTAAGAGCTATTTATTTATGGAAGGCAATGCTGGGGGAAGGAGAACACCTAACAATGGGAGGAAAGCACCCCCACTTCGCCGATATGCCCCCCTCCTGTGCCAGGGAAATGTACATCCAAGTAGTGCTGGGGGTGGAAGAGCAACCAGCACTTCAACAAAGAGCTATCCATATTGCTGGGGGAGGGAGAATCCAAAGAACTGCAACAAGTAGGTGGCATCCAGACAATGTTGGGGGAGTGAGAACCTCCAGCACTGCAGCAAGACCACTCGGTCTAGAGGCCAGGTCTCCTGGAGCCTGGATCTCCGACCACAAGGGATCTATATCTGCTGCGTGTGCGTAGTTTGGTGGTCTGAAAGGATTCACCAGCAGAGAAGCTCTGGTTCTCAGCAGCGAGTTAATATAACTGGCTATTAGAAGGCTCGGTGGCAAGCCAATCATCCACCAGAGAAAGAAATCCCTGAAGGCAGCAGGAAAAGATCACAAGCAGCAGAAGAGGCTGAAGACCACTAAGGGCAATAAGTGGAGGAAGACGCCAGCTGAAAAAGATTTATGCACGCAACTGTAGAAGAGTGACTGGAAGTACTGCTGAAGAAAACAGCAAGGGATGGAGCAGAACCATGCAAAAGGAGCTTCCCTAGACCTCCTGGACCTTTCATCCTGGGTGGAGGCTGAGTGAACATTTGCACCTTGCTTTGGTGTAGTAGATAGCAGGGACAGGCACATAAGAGGCATACTCTCCTGCAGTTAGGTATTGTGTTTAGAATTTGTAGGCTCTATGCTCTTTTTCATAGGTACCAGGAAATACCATGGAGTCTGGAGAAGCACATGCACCTCAGATGAGACTATCTATTTAATCCCTGTGCGGTCCTCACATAGGGTCCCAACACTGATGATTGAAGGACCCTTGGCTCCATTGTATCCCCGTCCGTAGGCCAACCGAGTGCCAACCAGACAGACATCTAGGTCACGCACCTACCATCAAAGAGGCACTCGGACACTATCTATTATCTTCTCTCTCCACTATCCTCTGTACTTGCCTCTTTTTATACTCATCCCTATTTCTCTTCTACAATGTGATAAATGCAGGAGAGAAACCCAGGTCGGTAGGAAACAAAGCAGGAGAGAAAGCCAGGCCGGTAGGAAACAAAGATTGTTCAAAGGCCATTATACAGTAAATACAGGAAACTATGGAAAAATAATTTGGAAAAGCAATAGCACTTCTGTATCTGCTGCTGAAAATAATAAGAATTTGATTGGGAGAATAATTGCACTGCTAATACTTACCAGACACAAGAATCATCTCTAAAAATTTTGGTTTAGTTGGATTACAGATGTTCTATTCTTTTTGTTTGTTAATTGAAAAAACCCTGCACTTTGTGATTGTTTATCTCACTTTTTATGCCTACAGAGGCTTCTATTGCACGTTTGAATCTCAGTAGTTGAAAGCAGGTCTTGAAGTGGGGGTGTATACGGGGGTATGCTATACCGGCACTTCTCTCACTGATGGAATTGAAAATGTACAAATCTCCATTGACTTCTATTGTATTCTGTGTTTCCATATCGTCACTTCTAAATATTCATACCCCCACTTCTAAATTACCTCTTCAACCACTGGTTGAAAGTATATTGTAGTAAATATCCCAAAATCTAATATAGGATCTGATAAAGGCTACCACAAAATGGGAACGTTCTGCTCCTTGTGAGTGGAAAACATGGCTTTATTTAAGTGTGAAGCCAATGCACATTCAGTACACATCTGAATACTATAAATACACTAAAAGAATCTGACAAGTAGGCAGGATGTGACTTCCTCATGCTAGGGGGACAGAATAAAGCCTAATTTTACAGTAAGTGCACATTAAGGACATTATGCCCAATCCAAACTTCTGAGTTTTATTAGGGCAGCTAGATAAAATTCGTTAGGATAGCTTGGAAATATTANGGTGGGCCACAGATTACCTCTCACAAACATGACTGGATACTGCAGGGATCTGCCATTGAATCCCCCATTGTTGCTGCGCTCTGAGTACCGGGAAGGTAATAATGAATATTAGGTTATGCTTGTGTATGACTGTATATCAAAGGGGGAAAATAATGAGGATTTTTGGATGGTGGGGTATTGGTACATGAGTGTTTGGAAAAGTATTTTGGAGTTGTAAGTATAACGAGCAATTCAGTGAGCTAAGAGAAATAAAAATGAACTTGCTTAAAAGAAGTGGACTTTCCCATAGTTTTCCATATAGTGAAGATTATAGATTTGGTCTAATGATTTACATGGAGCCATAGGCCATCATACAGAGGAGTCACATTTAATCATTTATAACAATGTTCCTTTTAGAATATTCCAAAAGGAACCATGAACTGCTACTAATGGAAGAATATGACCCCTAAGGTAGCAAAGACACAACAGTTCCATCCATTCTTTCAGTTGATAATGATGATAGGTGAAATGCAATCATTGTTTGTCACTATATCTGTATAGATATCTATATAGATATCTATATATATATATATATATATATATATATATATATATATATATATATATATAATACATCGAAAAATGTGCTATTTCTAACTGCTACAACTATATACATCTAGGACATGGAGGTATTTAAATGAATTGTGGATTCAGCAGTTCAGTGGTCACGCAGACTTCAAACCCAGGACCTCAAAGTAGACACCTGTGCTTCTTATGCGTGCCTTCACACACAGAAAGTATGTCGGCTACACGAGAAGGAGCAAGGGAAACTTACCATAAATTTGAATATTAAGCCTGCTGTCATTTCTTCCTTTATCTCCTATTCACAATAAATCTCATCTAAAGTTGAGATTCCAGAAAACACTCAGATTCCTGATCTGCACTGAATCTAAAGAAACAATAAAACGTGATTTATACGTTTTGTACATTTTAAGCAGACATCTTGTAAAATATTGGTTTGTCACAGCAGCCTTCACACAAGACCCCAACGTGTTAACAAGGTAGGAGGAATTTATAAAATTGATATTTTGCACATGTCTGGAAGCTAAAGAAAGATTTTTTTCACCTTAATGTGCTTGGAGTACAGGAAGAAAAAGGTGATGTCTTAACATCCAGGCTTACAGAATATTTTTTCACTATCAAAAGTTAGGAATGGAGTTTCAGTTACCAAATAGCAGAGTTCTAGGAAAAAATGAATTTCTGGAAGCATTTATACAAGGCAACCTCTGAAAACCAAGTGCTGATCCTGGATAAATCCAAGCACTTTCCCAGGGTTTAGAAAGAATAGCTCTCCATGTGGAACTAGTTTGAGCGCAACTGTTTAGTGGCTACCTCACTATAATGACAAACAAACGGTTTGGGAGTGCTAGCAAGGTAGGCCAACACAGCTGTACAGCATTCCGGTTGTGAGTTCTACTTTCATATTACTGAAAGAAACAGCATGTCTCTCCCCTCACAGCGCAAGACACCTAAAAACACTGTGCGACATATATATATATATATATATATATATATATATATATATTTACTTAATATCTGTATGATTATTAGTTCCTAGTTCTTTTGATTTTCTTGTAAGGAACACATGTTTATAACTGACAACTTTATTAGATTTTTTTTCCTTTGTCTTGATTTGAAATCTATATGGTGGCATATGAGTTCAATTATAACTTTTTTTCTGTACAATGTGCCTTACCTCTTCCATACCAAAGGCTTATGTATATGTAAGGTTAGGAAAATATAGGATACAACTCTTTTCAGTTTTTTAATTTACATCAGTTTGCTTTTATTTACTAGATTTATCTTTTTATCATGATCTATTGCGAGCCAGAAATAGAATGAAGGAGATTTTACAGGGATCTATTGCTCCTCAAGTCAAATGTGGTGCAAATAAGTCACATTTTATTGTTTAAATATATTTAATCATTGTCATACAGATGATACCAATGGAATAAATCCAGACTGGGAATGTGTGTTGTTGCCCATACACACTCTATCTAATACCTTTATTGATCTGGATCATAAGATTCAGACCTCCATTTAGGTCTGTCATCAGGGCGGTTGGAGGGGAGATGTGTATTGATAGTGTGCAAAGATGCGGGAGGAGAGATATTATGAGTTCACATACTTTCTAAGTTTATACACCACCCTGCTTTTACACAAAGGACAGTGTGGAAAACGTAAGGTAGGGGTCTCCATGTGGATTCCCTTACGAATGGGAGAAATGGATTACAATTTACCTATGTTGGTGGTGACTTTTTCAAAGGGACTCTAATCTAACTGCTAAAGCATCTTACTGATTTAAAAACTGACTTAATCTATTTGAACCAGATCGAGACCTTCGTGTGAACATTCGACAGGTTAATCAGCATGTCTATCTCTGCCTACAGTGTATGGATAAGGCATGCAAAAAGGCAAAGCCTGCCCCCATACTGTTTTAAAATGTATGGAAGGGAGTTTGAAAATTTACATGTAACATCTGCACACACATGCGCAGATGATACAGTTCATGTGATTTAAGCAAGTAATTTCAATAGATCACTTAAACTACTTAAATATGGATCCTGTCCTTTGTGGTAGCCGAAGCCGAATCACATTCATTTTTATATGCGGCTCTATGAGCCACAAGAAGAATGTTAACACGTTTTTCCCCTGATGCAAACTGCGTAAGGGGAGTCAGAAATTATTAAATCAAAGTGTTATTTATTTTATGGTATGTTAGATAGCGTTGCATACTGATAGCATGGTGGTATTACTTCCCTAGATTACTACTACTTATCTGCTGCTGTAGTAAATCTTAATCTTTAATTATTTATTGTTTAAAAAAGTAGTTTGTTTTTCCTAAAATCTGTTTTAAATCAATA
The DNA here is from genome assembly GCA_016617825.1 of Platyplectrum ornatum. NCBI lineage: Eukaryota > Metazoa > Chordata > Amphibia > Anura > Limnodynastidae > Platyplectrum > Platyplectrum ornatum. Next base: position 28,889 of record JABWIB010002026.1, on the reverse strand, counting down.
AATGAACAGGCGACCCATGTGTTATAAAGGAAAAAGGCAGATAAAGGTGGAGATAATCTAACTGATCAGGATGATTTCCAGCCACAGAAGTGATCAGTCTTTGATTTTGAAAGCTNAGGTTTTGAAGTCACACATGCGAGGTTTCCCTCTCCTTGGGGATCTCGGTGCAAGTCACTGCCTACATCAAAGGCAGCAAAAATGTTACCATTCTCACTGTTGCCTGGTGCATACGCTCCATCTATTCTGAATTTTAAGTTTTGAGTTATTGTATTGTTGAAATACTACCTAAAATACTTAAATCCTTACTTTTCCTCATGCTGGAGTTTAGTCTTAGCAACCGCTGAATAACTTTAGCATTCCTGCATGATATTATACATTGTGCTGCTGCTACATGATTGTCTGATTGGAAATTTGCATAATTCTCTGTATAACAAAAAAATTATAATGTAGATCTGACAAACAATTATTTCCTCTAGACTGTGTCTGTGGTGCTTTTAGCGGATGCCCACGTGAGCAGTCTTTGCTCGTTGTTGTCGGAATGAAAGCATGTAGCCGCTTTCTTAAGGTCACACTGATTGTTAGAACATTTACTATAGACTGCAGAAAAAATGATCAGACTATTAAGGGTCTTCAACATTCCTCAGCAAAATTCAGTTAAATTGTCAACCCGATAGCTAATAAATGTACACTTATTCGAAGTGTAAGGCTGTACGGCAATCAAAGCAGTACAACGCTCATAAATGGAAAATTCATAACATGAAAACATACATTTCTGTGTCCCCTTTTTCTGTACTGTAGAATAGATGCTGCTTACTTTAACCTCTCAGGTTCAAGAGATTTCTGAAATCCATTGCAAGCCACAGGTGCTTCCAGTTTCTAGGTGAGGCCATGTTACATTCAATAGACCTTGACAGAAAGCAGCTGGGAAAGGCAGGGCTAATGTGAGACTGGGGATTTGTGTTTACTCCAAGTCTCTGGAAACTCGCAAGCTATATTCAATGCACAGAATGTGAAAGGCGGCTTTCAATGCCAGTCAGAAGGTAAATTCAACATCCTGTTATGAGTAAGCATGAACATATTCATATATACATTACATCCTGCCTACAGCCACACCACTGTCGTCCAGTCACTAGGGTTCACCTCTGGTCTCCATTCTTTCTAAGGAACCCCAGGCATCTATAAGTAAAAGTAAATGACTAAATTACCGCACCTTTTAGCAGAGGTGAGGATACATTTAGGGCTTACTGTCAAAGCTGATCAAATCTCAGTTGCTTTGTAGACCAATCGCTTCATATCTTTATCAAAAACATTGAATTGTGTTCTGTGTCTGACAACACGAAACATTTGCAAATTCACGTTTACCTTTATGAGATGAGTTCAGTTTAATTTCTTTCGTTTCAATAAATAATGCTGGTAAATGTACAGGATTACATAGCTAAAATAAAATAGTCCAGCGTGTAGAAGACTTTATATTTGTATTTATACCCAGTTATGGTTGTTGCCAGTGATAATTGCTGAATGATGAAACCCATGCATTTGCTATGAATGGGCAGGAATTACATAATCAAGCCCTGCTTATTCATAGTAACAATCGGGAACGGAGGTAGCCTCAGTCTAGGTCCTGGGAGATTTGATGACTCTCTTGAGATACAGAGTGCCTGAAATTCATACGCTGGCAACCGATAGATAGATAGATAGAGAGAGAGAGAGAGAGAGAGAGAGATAGATAGATAGATAGATAGATAGATAGATAGATAGATAGATAGATAGATAGATTTATGCAATGGAAATTAATTTCTTTATTTTCAGATTATCAATGTTTTTACCCAGAAACACATAAAATGAAATCATCGTTTCCATCTCTGTGCTGGACATAGGCTAATAAAATGTGTCAAAGAGGCACATATGCTTCAAATAAGTCCAGAAAAAGCTGACTAAGTACCTTACAGGATTGCCTGTCTGGACTGAATCGGGAGAATTTATGAAGGGACTCTCAAATTAATTTACTAAACAAATACAATAAAACCTGGAGCTACATTTATGTCTTGTATTAATGCTGTTTTCTGTATAAAATAACAACTTGTCCCATTAATTTGTGGAAACTCCCAACTAATATATTGTAAATTGTAAATGTTCTGGGCAAAAACTCTTTTTTGCATAATTTATGATCTTGCATGTCATGGTCTTTTATCATGTAAGTGTACATGTTCTTGGCTACAGTACTTTGTATTGTTGGCCTTAACCAGAGATCCATGTTTTTGTTATTTCTTTGTAGTCAGCATTACATGTACATTATCACTTTCTGTACACAGTTTCATAGTTTTGCTCACTTTCTTATGCCAGATATGTCCTACTTAGAATGTATGTGATAGTTGGATTTTCCCTGTTGCTCTTCTAGAGTGATCTCTTTTGTTCTGGAACTACATTTTGGACATAAAAACAATAAGGAGCACTATAGTGGGACATATAATGAACTGGGGCAATAATTGTAAGGCATGGGGAGGAACACAAGCATTTAGTCGACGTGCAGCATACACACATTTCATTTGTCACATGAAGTGATCATTTTTGGCAGATACGTATCTGTTTAATATTCCATTATTGCACATAACTGAGTTGATTCATCTGGGGTTTTTTTTTTTTAGCAATCCCGGTACAATGCAAGATACAGAACACATAGATTGCTGGGTATGGGAACAACTATACAGAGGTGAACTAGCTAGGAGGAATACTCTAGAACAGGTAATATGCTGATGGCAGAATCCAGAGACAAACTGAGACAACACCGAAACAGCACAAACAAGATAACAGCTAAGACAAACAATAGAAGTATATAAAAGCAAATCAGGCACCAGAAAACACCAGAATGACCAGCACCAGAGATAGTGCTATTTAACCCTGCAACTCAGGTGAGAAAATGGATTAGAGGCAATAGGTACAACAGTGGTCTCTAGGGGCAAATTAGGAAAATATCCACAGTGCTCCTAAAGGCCAAACAGAATTGTACAGCACCAACAGCATAACAGTATATTGAACATATAGGCTACCCATACTACGGTTTCCACATCTGTGTGCTCTGAGCTAGTAAAACATGGCTCCAGAATATTTTAATGTCTCTGTTATGCGAAGTAGCAGGTCGGAGTCTTGTATCATGTCAAGGAATTGTGCACATGTTACTATGGTAAAGTCATCACCACTCCAGATCATTTTAGGATGACACTATAAAATAGTAGCGTATTCCTTTTATAGAGTAGTCTATAAGAAATAGTATACTATCCTTGGAGTATCGCATTGGGTGTTTATACAATAAAGTGCAGTTTCTGTAAACAGCCATTTATTTGGATTTTTTGCTACCTNCCTATTTACTAAGCAGCAAATTGGCAAAAAAGGCTATTTCTTGGTGTTTCCAAGGACCAAGTTTTTTATATAGCTGTCTCGATTTTTTTTATAACACAGTGTTGTCTGTCGGTTTGTAACAATNAAACCAAAGGCCTATATCAGTGAAAAGACAATGTTTTTCTAATTTGAAATCAACAGACATCAATGTCTATTTGAAAGCGCTTCCTAAAAGCGCTTAATACCGAATACAGCGCTTTGGCCTTCTTAAATCTGTGATGATGTGTTTCAACATGGCACTAAAACCGCATTAGTGAAATCAGGTCAATTTTGATTTGTTTCAAGAAATTGTATTTACAATGTTACAGCTTATTATCTAGTCTGTGGCAGATACCTAAAAGACCTTTAATTTACATGATCCTGCCATCTTACTGATAGGGCAGGGGATCAATATAATGCCAATGGTTCACTACCTTGAATAACCCACCTTAAATGACTTTGTATAATGTATGTTCTATAAAAGTCACTGGGATTAAGAAAACAGTTCGGCGTGATCTTGAAAGAAGGAGCACCGCAAAACTGGTAGAGAATTGACGGCGAACAGATAAAGCTCAGAGAAGAGAAGTGGAGGTTACTGTGGAGAAGTGGAGGTTACTGTGCAAGTCCCCACAACTGGTGCACCCTGTGGCCTATAACACCCCTCTGGCCTACACAACATCACCAGGGGTAGAGACACCTGCACACATATACTATATACTACCCCGAGATCCCCAGCCACAATCCAGGTGCCAGCGTGCCCCTGCGGCTTTAAGATAATCAGCGATGCCCTCGAATTTGCGCCTAAACAACTTCTGTCCAGAGTACAGCCGGCCATACCTGGATATACTGTGCTTCTGTTAAGGATTTGTTAATCAGGAGAGCCTTGGTTGAGAGAGAAGGACCAGGAGGTTTAACCTAGTGGGAGATACAAGTGGTATCTCNCATGTAGCAGTTGTAGTAAGGAGTTCATTGTAAGTTAAATTAGTAAGGTTGTTATAGTGACAAGATTTATAAGTGGGCTTATCTAAACACTCAGGGGTAGCNAGAGTAAGTGTGTTTCCTTCCTGGTTCTGTAGGTGGTGGAAGCTCCAAGTAAGTGCTCATCTACATTTCCAACCTTTAAGGCCCTCACGCCGTGAGACTTATAGGTTGGGTCGCAGCATCTGTGGCTATCATACCCTATGCTCCGGAAGTCCCTGGGTCCCAAGGCAAGAATGACTGGGACCCACTTAATAGGCATGTCGGTATCACACACGCACTGCTACTGGACTGNACATTTCTTTATCTTCTTCCTCTGCCCTTGTTTCTTTTCAACTCTTCCTCTTCAGAGCTCCAGAGCACAGGTAACTGGACCAGTACAGTTAGCCTGCCGCTCCTAGAGATATTGGAANAAGAGATTGGAATGTGGTCAGGTACGCAGGTAAGTGTGCACAGCGGGCGTTTGACAGTACACTAGCCCCCCAATAGTAGTATCTACAAATATATTCTGATTTGCTGTNAGATAGTTCAATGGCACAGCTATGAGCCAATTGGGAATCAACATGCTACTCACCCAGATGCCCCTGTGACACCCAAGGTGCAGTGCAGTGCCATTAACCCAGAGGGTTGGTATTTAAACTAAATGATTAAGAGAAAAAAGACATTAAGAATCACCAAAGTCCCCAGCAAGCAAGCAAGCCCTAGCAGCAAGCATATCTTCAGAGATGTATTGAGGGGGCCCCCCTCAATAGTGATAACACTAGTAGCAGGGCTCCCTGAAGCTCGGGCCCGTCACAGCTGTCCCCCCTCCCCCGTCACCGGCCCTGAGTGCAGTATACTATGTAATCCAACCACATTCTTTAATAATTATTAATTATATCANTGCATCATTTGATTATTAATTTTATATACATATAGTTGTGTATGTATGTGTGTATTTTCAATGTCTCACACTACTGATAAATCCTACATCATAGAGTACTGTCAACTGGTTAAAAGTCATGAATGAGTTTTACCTATCATTGCAATAGCTCAGAATGCAGCTCTAGCTTGTGCTCTTGTTACAGGCTGATCCCCTGCCATTGCTGTATATTGTAATACCACACCACAACCAGCATAGTTGTCAGAACCCATCAGAAGTAAGATATAAACAGAATGTTGGATTGCACATATTGCGATCTGATCATGGCATGTGCAACCCACAAGAGTGGGAACATTCAGGTGATTTGCAGCAGACCGGTCATAGGTACTAAGTTCTTCTTTTACAACTTTTTGTTCCTTTTTATTGCACATTGTACTTTTGAAAGTACATAATTCCTTTGTTGCAGTCATTGCTTTTAAACACATAGTGAATATTCTGTATTTAATTAAGGCTTGCATCATGTACTTTAAGAAATCCCTACCACATAGCAGCAAAGACTGTTTCCTATGCTGCAACCTCTAAATTCTATTTTAAAGGTTACATCCTAGGTAGCGTAGGAGAAGAGAGTCAGAAGAATGAGTGTTCAAGAACGAAAGAAGCAGGGACAAAGGCAGAGTGGAAGAGGGGAGGGGAGAAAGGCAGACAGAAATAGCAGAGAGGGAGTCTGGCACATATGCAGCTAACAGAGAAGAGAGGTTACATGCAGCTTGCTGAATAATTCCAGCCAAAACATAATTAAAATGCAGACAGGAATGGATCCACATCAAACAGAGCACAGAACNGAGATTGTAGCGTAGCGCTTGCTTGCCACCTATAGTCCTTTTACAGGATCAGAGCCTCTATGATATAATCCAGACTGGAATCACAAGGGGTACAGTTGCATGATGGAATTTTGGGGGAACTCTTGGCCACGGAGGGAGTGTTGAAATGTTCTCGCAATGAAAAAACAAGATTGTTTTAAACTTCTTTCTAGGGAGAGTTATTATTGAAACAAATAGCTTTTAGGTTCACAAATGTAAAGTGAACAAAAACATCATGCTGAAAGGTATTCATTCCAGACACCAAGCATGTGAGTCGTAACTGTCACACATTCAACGTGGAGTGTCACCAGCATGNCAAGACAAAGTGGAATGATTTTTGGAAGCTATTACTAAATCTTAAGTTATATTAAAAAATAAATACTCTACAGCTGCATTGTTTTGTGCTTTCGCCTCTTAAGGATCAGTGACCACTGACATGCGTTGTATAGACTATAATGACTAATTCTNTGCTATTGCTGTTTCTTGTGTATTGATTGATTGCATGACAATATGGCTATATTATGCAGGTGGCTATCACATTTGAAGTATTATGGGGCTGATTCAATTATCGCACCCCCTTACACAGTGTTTCTAAGCCTGTGTCTATTCTTCTCGCGTCATAGAGGGACAACAGAGAATTGATTTCCACTTTCTCTTTGTCTTAACTCATTCATTGACATGCACACCACTGGCAGCTGCATATGGCGACCTACCTAATTTTAGTTCAGAACAGCAGTATGCGGAACATACTGGGACTTTCCAAAACCCCTAAAAAATAACAACCGTTCATGTCAGTGGCAAATGTTACTATAATAAAATTCAGTGTATGGAATGGTGTCNGTGCGTATCTGCTTTCCTATTAAAGAACTAGTAAGAGTTAAGGTAGGATCCTGGACATGTAAAAGGTAGGTGTGGGAGAAGGAAGTATACTCCCCTCTCCTTCATATAAGAACGGTTCTAACTATCTAAACTAAGCAGAAAAGCAAAGACCCAGCAACAGTCCAAATTTATGTTCTCTAGTACTAGGCTCTCCGCATTAGGTAGCTAATTAACATTCTGCAATTGCTGATTCATATAGGACTATCTCTTAAAATGAAAACCTGCTTGTTTTTCCTATTCCTAAAATAATAAAGAGAGTGTATTTGCACCCACCCCGAATTTATCCAGAAAGGCATATTAAAAAAAACAATCAATTTTATTTACTAATTTTGTTAGAAGTTAGGGGTGAGTGTCTTTTTGTGACCAGACTGACCCATGGACATGTGTAGAGGCATGGAAAGAAGGCCGGGTCTTGACGGGTTAACAAACCTGCATGTCAACTAGAGCAATCAATAACTGTCTGGTGGTGTGTGGAAACAANCAAGCACCTGCAGATTAACTGTGAACAACTTTTCATTAGTAAACAGAGAAAGCATCTGATTGGCGGGGGAGAGGACGTCTTACAATCTGGTGAAGCGTGAGTAAGAAACCCGTGTACTTGCTCTGCCATGGAGCTGGCAGCGAAAGAGNCCGCCTTGGACCCCTCCTGTCCTATCAAAGAGTGTTTGATAGCTTCCACTAGAAATCCCCCATATGTCCTCCATAATGGTGCTAAATTGAAATTTTTCCAGAACTTGTCTCCGGTCACTATTGCAAATCATCGGGACCTCCAGGACCTCNCTAAGGCCTCACTGAGCCCAGGGCATTCACTACAGATGGGACTCTCCTTTCAAGTTGAAAATATTATTGCATACTGTGCACATATGGGTGTGTTTAGTCACTCTTTGATTACTTTACTTATTATTTCATAAAGTGTTTTTATTACTTATATGCTTTAAGATAAATGATTGATTGTAGTTGCTGCTTGATTGGAACACAAATGTTTTTTCTTCACTAAATGAAGACAGCAACAGAAAAAGTGCTCACTTGGCATTTTGACTTCTTCCTGTGTTCACAAACTTCGCATCCAATAAAACCTTGCAGGAGGTTTGGTTTAAGTGGAAGCTATTGGAGGGACAGACATAAAGTAATGTTGAGAGCAGAATGACATCCCATGAGGGACAGAGCGGGAAAATGTTCACTTTAAAGCCCAGCAGAGAACTAGATGTGTTAAAGAGATCCAGCTGAGAGCTCTGTGCTAATGAGAAGCGCCAGTAAAAGGCTGACCCTGTGAAGTTTACAGGAAATAACAGAACAAGATTACGCCAAAGCTAAATTGTTGTACTCACTTCGCATGTTACTAAGGTCCTGGGGCTTACCAGGTGGAGACTGTATAGCTAGCAGAGGCAGGTGTCTGAGAAATCCTCTGGGAGACATTTAGCANAAGATGTGTAAGGGAGATGATATTACACAAAATAACAAGCATGAAGGCCCAATCAACCATGATACTACAAATGCACAAAATCCATAAGCAAGGCCCTGNTAATCTAATGGTGCATATGTTGGTCTGTAGTTCATATGTTTTCTTCCTTGGTAAAACATCAGCATTGTGTTTTGCTATTTCAGTATTCAGCATAGTGAATATTACTTCGATTCTGACGCCATCACTAACTACAGGTCATCTCTGGTGATGGGGTTCCATGTATATAACACAGTGTAACCATCACCTGGGCCTACCTTGTGATCTACCTCTCAATAAGAAGAAAAAGTGTCATATGAAACAAAGTGCAAACATGCCACAATCACTCTTCTGGAAACTATGACCAAAGCTGCAAGTAAAAACTAGGTATGCTGGGAAGAAATCTATAAGGAGGACATATAGAAAGAGTTCTAGAAACGAGTAGGCAGTGCAGCATGATTCAATTGCATAGA
>JABWIB010002025.1:31616-61434 GCA_016617825.1 Platyplectrum ornatum | reverse complement strand
TCGATTTAAAAATCGAATTTGAAGGCGAATTCATTCGGACATGCGATTTCAGACAAAATCGGACCTTAGTAAATACGACGACGGTGAATTCGGACACCAAATCGAACCAAAAAATCGAAAACACCAAATCGACCTTTAGTAAATACCCCCCTAAGTCTACAAAATTTTCTTAGACTAAATGAACAAGTGAAAAAAAAGGTTTGAAGTTGTGCATGAATTTTACAGTGAATTGCTAATAATTTCCCATCTTCATTTCGTCTCCATATGCAGTAACTGGAACAATTTCTTATCCAATTTTTATATTCTAATGTATATTTTATTTTACTAACTGGCTTTTTATAAGAAAAAATATCTGGCACTAACCTNAAGTATGAAACAGCTTCCATGAACAAGATGATTGTTGTTGATATTAATTTATAGGCCAAAAAATAATNGCTAAAATCAAAGTATTAAATGCCCCAGCAAAAAGCTTATATATTATACAGTAAAATAAAATTTATATCATTTCAGCTACAATTTTGGAAGCATTTCTGAGATCAGCAGCTACAAGGGGTTGTTATGCACAGAAGCTATAAATGCCATTAGGTACTTTTTTAAATTTACCCATAATATCATCATTTACCAATATTTATCACTAACAAACCATGAAACAGAAACTTTAACCATTCTAAATAAACCTTAATTCCTAAATATAATAAGAGTCTTGTGCTAGCAGTTAAAGCATTTGTAATCATTCAATAACAGAAGTGATTACAATATTATTCATACTAGCCCGACATGTTACAATACTATATTCATTCATACAGTAGCGTTTACGCTTCTATAGTAACATGCTGCCAGGTGCGAAGCCTGTATGAATGAGCAAACTCTTGTAACCTACCTTTCAATATGAATAGTATGTTGATAATTTTTATCAATGTAATAATTATATTAGTATACATACTACAGCAGTGTAATTGATACAGCTCTGATTAAGCTGTTTTTATTCATTGTTATCTTTCCTTTCTGGGATTATCATAGTGTGTGTGTGTGTATGTAGTATTATTACTCTTTCCGTGCCTGTCAGTTTTGGTCTGTTATTGAATGTCCACTGTGTGGTGCACCTGAAACCCATACTCAGGGACCTGCCCACAATTCAACATGGTTTTGCCCACTCTTAACTAATGCTGGGTACACATCAGAAAGATCATCTTTCCAATCAACAGATAAATGACCCTCACTGCAGAAATCTGTTACATGTGAACTCATTTTAATGCATGTTTTGTAAATACACATCTAACAGATTTCTTCTGTGAGTCATGAGTGCATAAAGATCTTAATCTGGCTCAATAAGGTATGCTACCTTACCTAAGGTAAGTCTCCATTTCTGCCCCTTGTATGCTTGCCCGGCCTCCATTTTTGCACAGAAGTCTTGTGTGTGAGGGCCGGATTGCCCCGGTGTTACTCAGCCCTGAATATTATATATTTTCATATAATATTCACATTAAATAGTCCATACTTGACATGATAATTGGCCTCTACCTTCCTAATCATAGAAACTATTACCTTCTTTTATCGTATTCTATATAGTATAGATATATATAGTAGCAAGGTGTGAGTGATCCGCAGAAGCACATCCGCAGAAGCCTGTACGACATAGCTCTTTTCATTTCTTATGTATCTGACTCTAACATTGTGACTCTAACAATGATAGACAATGAAATAACCTAACATGGGGTTGCTTTGCCTAAACCACTTATACAGCTGCTTCCTCATTATTATAACTTATATATAACAGGTGAGGTGCTAGCGCTGAGATACTATACATATAAATAAATCTGAATTCACAAAAAATAATTTCACAGTTATCTTTAGCCCTGTATGTAGCTCTATTAATGACATTTCAAGTATGCTTTTTAAGACTTGCATTACATATTCATCAGTTTTTCTATATATAGAAGAAATACTATATGCTATTTTTGACAGACAATACATAAATAAATACATAACCCTTTAAAACTGAAACAGAAAAGTTTTATATTTGCATATTGCTAAAGTAACATATGATGTATTTATTATGTATATCATCTGTGATCTTTTTATAGTGTAATCATGGAACAGATAAGGACAATGATATATAAATATGCAGCATCATTATTGTGAAAAACAAGGCATTTGTATGCAAGCAGATCTGGAAGATTACAGTGTGGGAAATATGTGCCAGATGGCATTGTCCAAGACTGATTGAATATGTCATATTCTGGTCATTTTTTGCTGCGACTATTTGCTGTGTTAGCAGTCGTAGGAATACTTTTTCCAGTGACCTTGTTTAGCACAAGCTGATAGGAGGTTAGTGAGCTATTGCACATCTAAAGTAATTATTCATTGGTCTAGTAGATTTTGTTTTGAGGTCACTTCTTCGCATAAGTTGGCATAGTATATAATTATGGAGTAAGCGTCCACTGACATTCAAGTAAATTTTAGTTGTCAATGAACAGACCATGTTACAGTAAAAGTAAAAAAGACTCATCTTATTCCCATACACAATCTATTAATTGGATGAAGCAAAGCAACAACATAGGCCCACAACACACATTTTGGGGGGGTCTACAATAGTAAAAGAAAAAAAAAATATTTTTATTTTTACATTTTTTTATTAACAAATTTTTCTTTCTGCTTCTCTGCCCATTTCCAACTTCCCATCTTTCTCTTCTGCTCTCTTCATGTTTTTCCATTCTGCATTACTCCTTGTGTTCAGCTCTCTCATCCTGTTCTTTCCTTCCCTCTGAATCAGACTCTCGTGCAGCAGCTCCCACACTCTGCAGTCTCAGCCCTGAAATGTCCACAAGACTGCTCCCGACGGGGCCCACAACCAACAAAATAAATCCCTTCTTCTGAATCAAGAACTGTATTATATTGTATACTGTACACAGGCTTTAACTCCTGCTATACAGTTAAATCCCCTTCACTTTCTCCCGTATCCTTCCGCCTCATATCCCCTCACTTTCCCCCGCATGGACAGTACAATGAGACCCATAGCACTGCCTCTGCTCCGTACACCTGGCACAGTCACAGGTAGACGCCTCCTGCCTGTGCCACATGCACTACAAACACACAGCACTAGATCCAGGTACCTACAGGGGTGGCAAAACAGCTGATCAGTGTGAAGAGTGACTCATGTTATAAGGGTGACTGATTCTTATTATATAAATGTGTGTATGTGTAACTGATTCAATAAAGAATCTTTTTTACCATTGACAAGCCTTGGAGTGCCTCTATTCTACTCTGACTATATATATTTATATAATATATCTGTAAATACACACACACACACACACACCAGGCAAACGGGTAAAAGGAGGCCGCAGGGTAACCATACTTGCAGTACCTACAGAAAGTTAAGTATCAGATGCAGAAGCCTCAGTTCGCCTTTCCCCTACCCTTATATGGTTAAAAAGTCGCCACCGATGAAACAACTGGGAATATGTCTGAAGTTAAATATAAGGTGTACTTATGTATGTAAATGTGATTGTGTATGTCTGTATGCAAGCATATGTTTATGAGGGCATTAATGTATATATATATGTATGTACTGTATATACTCGAGTATAAGCCTAGTTTTTCAGCACATTTTTTTGTGCTAAAAGTCACCCCCTCGGCTTATACTCGAGTCATAGTCCTGTATAATGTCAATAAGTTATCTTAGTCTCTTGAGGTGAAATTAGCTGCCTCGGCTTATATTCGGGTCGGCTTATACTCGATGGTGGTAATCATCGAGGAAATCTACTGTATGTCGTTAAAAATGTGGGTCTAACCAAAAATGAAACCTCAAGTTTAAAAAAAAAGAAAAAAATATATATATAATGATTTTTTTAAATTTATTATTAAAACTCTAAAAGTCTAATTTATCTGTTAATTTTTTTATGTGCCTGCATATGTTGATGATTTGATTATCTGTCGGGGGCTAGGGATAGCCCTGGTGCCGTGTTTATGTTATTATTATTAATTATGCCTATGCTTGTATATTACCGGAATGGCTCTATGGCCCCTTTGGTAAAAACAGATATTCATATACTTTACTAGATATGTCATATATTCCTCTAATTTCATGTGTCTGTTCTGAGGTGTATTAGTCATAGAACCTACAAGGAATTTTTCTGCTAAGTTGGCGCCTTTTTGAGGCCGGACAACACCCTGTCGTGTTAGGCAATAACCATGAAGTTGGATAAATATGCCTGGCACTCAACTCAGATTCTCCAGATATATCCTCCCTGTTATCACTAGGAATAGCAGCAATTAACTCTTGAGTATTGAGCAGCTCACAATAGGGTGACTTAGTCCCTTAAAAAAAATAAAAAACAGAAAAGGGTTGAAGCGCTGTATATTCAAGAGTATTTATTATAGAATTATTAAAGACAATAAAACACAATATGTCATAAAATAAGAAACAACTTATAAAAGAAATCCTATATACACATCCTATCAATTATTAGCTTACATATTGTTGTATTAGCTTGAGGTATGTTTGGCAAAAGAAGATGTAGTAGGTGATATATTGATAACGGTGTATAATTTGATGTTGCTGACCAAGGTTATCTATTTGTGACTTTGGATATTGATAAGCTGATATTGGCGCACAGAGTCTCCTTTTAAACCGTAACCAGTTCCACTGTAATTAGTGTGTGGCGGTTATGTTCACTCACATTGGCAGTCACATATGAGGTGAACGATAATGTGCTCAAGTGGTGTCCCGGGTTAACCACAAGGCAGATGGATATATGTTTACCTTGAGTGTCATGGCAGATAGTTATAGACTGGAAACGGGTTACCAGATAGAGTGAGGAGTGGTGGACGTCAGGGGTTCTCAAGTGGTGGTTTGTCGCGAGCTCTGTTCCTTTTCCCAGCAAGTGATGATTATATTATCTTGGGGGGGGGGGCTCAATCGGTGTATTGCCGCAAGCTCTGTTAGTTGAAGGCAGACTTCCCCCAGGAGAGCTCAAGCAGCGGATTGCCGCGAGCTCTCAGACTTGTTCAGGCATCGTAGTGGCTCGTTGTTAATAGCTCCACTCCTGCTCCAATCGGCTCAGCGTAATTGTAGAATCAAAATGTCAAGAGGTTGTGCTGCATCTAAGTATGACACCGAATTTGCCGTTCTCGATTGCAGACCGCGTTTGGATAGGAATGTGTATATATGTGTATATACACAAACACACAAAATGTGCAGACTCCATTTTGTGTGTTTGTGTATAAAAGCTTGCCTGAGATCCCAGCTGACAGGGGGTGGGGTCTCAGAGAAGCAGTTTGAGGAAACGTTATGGGGAGTTTTCTCAAGGTGTCTTGCACTTGGACTGGAAATACATGATATGTGTCCCAAAGTTGGGCTCTGAAAAATTTAGAGTTAGGACCACCACAAGCAGAAAGGCCTTGTAAGTGGCTGGTGGCTAAACATGTATGAGCACATATATGTGCCATGTATGTGACGGACGTTTCTGCCATTTTATTTATTATATAAAGTAGCATAGTCTGTCGCTGGCTAATAGCATGAGTGCTGGGGATTCTTGTTTGTTTTGTGTAAAATACCCTTTTTCCTTTCAAGCACCTGCATTGTATTAGCTTATAGACCAATGTGCAGACTCCATTTTGTGTGTTTGTATATATATATATATATATATATATATATATATTATGCTAATTGCATTAACATTCATGTTGGGTCTGCCTATAGTGGTAGCCACAGGTAACCAAAGGCAGAAGTTGCCTCTTTATGTTTCCAGTAATGAGACTGTAGGTGTTCTTCAAGATAGATGACTGTACTGTAGATGTTCCATGTCACAGATGGCTGTGTGGATGTTTTTCAGTATAGTTGGATCTGCAGATGTTTTTTAAGTACAAATGTGTTTGTAGATGATCCCCAGTGGACTTAATGGCAATTAGAGATAATCGTCCCTGGATGGGATTGCGATAGCGTGTGCAGTTATATTGAGCCTCCTGTAATATTAATGCATGGATATTATATTACTGCATTAAAACAATACTTTGGATTTTTTTTATTCTGAATATATTGTTCAAGTAAAGTAGCAATTTAGAACTTTTGTCCAGTATTATTACATTGCCATCTCTGTAAATTGCTTCTCAGATAATGAATTTTGCAGAAGCTCGACATTTAACAAATTATTATGTGAACATGACTGTATTTCATGTCATCAGTTATGACAGAAGACGCAAGCACATATGCTCTTCTTGCTCCTGTCAACATATATGTATAAAATATGTAACTGCTGTGTAAGTGATACGTATATCATCCAAGTATAGTCATTTGTTCCCCCTTGAATACTACAGGGCAAACATTTATACTTTTTTATAATGGGTACCAATTAAGCAATGCTGTGCTGTATCCAAGAATGATTGTTATATAGATAGATGCTTTAAGAGAAAATAGTCACGGATATACAGTATATATGTAAATTGTAGAAAATACTGGAGGGAAATATTTACAAAACAAATTAAAGTTATGCTGTAAACCACTGAGCAAAAAAGCAACGCAATGATTTCTGCTGGCACCCACTTAAACTATTCCTGTGGTCGTCTCTGAGAACCATCATGATATTAGAATAATGAGTTATCTTTTGTAATATAACCATGCTTATGAATGTGTATTATAATAAATTTGTCCTAGTCGGTTAAAAATTTGAATTGAAGACTTTACAAGAAATCCAATTATCCGGCACCTAGTGATATATTGGCATTTTATATTTAAAACAATAATCATCTTTTCCTATTGTACTCGTCTAAAAAAATATTATTGTAATATATATCTGAATTAATAAGAATGTTCTTGTAATTTTATCTTCAACTATATGTGATGATTTTACCCATCAATGACTATATCCATTGGGTAGTAGTAAAATGTTAATATATTCAAAATAATTATAATTTTATAAAAATTATATTGCATCCATAAGTAGCAAGTGTGAAATTAAGTTCGAATGACTATGTGCTTTTAACAAAAGGCTGTTTCATATTAGTAGGATATTAATATAATTGAACAGTTTAAAGTAATGTAATAAGGGGCACACACACACATTAATGCTAAAATATTACGCACTCGCTCTCTCTCTGGTGAGTAGCTGCAGTTGATTTATACGTTTAGATAATTATGTTCTGTAGTATTAGTAATTCACAGTTAAATTGAATTACAAGACATGCAAATAAATAGAAAATGTGATCATATTTCTTTCTTCCCCTGTACTAGAAACAAGAGCGTATTGCAGTAACTTATAAAACGTAGCAAAGGATTTAAATTCCCCAGGCTGCAATTTTATAAAATCATATTAAACATGTAGTTCAAGCTATGTTAAGGCTTTGCCATTGGATGGCAGTAACATTCTGCATCAATCACACTTTGCAAGGCGAAATGCAATAAATACTATATAAATCTAAGTGTTATATGTGCCTTTTTAGTATTTAATAAAATCATATTCAAATTTCAAGTTGACATTATTGGTTACAATCGATTGTGGGTAAATTACAGTCACTTGCACTAAAAAATAAGTTAACTGTTAACAAATCATTTTGTGAATTTCGAACTGCTTTCTTATACCAAATATTCTTCAATTCCAGATTACAGATGAGATATTGTACAAGCTCTTGTAAGGAATTGAAATAAGTGTGTCTACAGTTTAGCGAAACAATATAAAAAATAACATGTAAAATATATAAACTACCCATGATTGATGGGTCCGCATAAGTGCACACACCTTACCTTGAATAATTTCCTAGAAACACAACTCAGAATTGGTGATGAATTAGATATTTATTTACTCTAAATTTACTCTAAATTTTTATGTGACAGCCAAAGCATAGCAAGTAACAAATACTGAGTGAATTTGACACTCAGGGGTATATTTGCTAAACAGTGAGATTGGAATGTGGGGATGTTGTCCATAGCAACCAATCAGATTACAGCTCTCAGTTTCATTTTACACACTGGAGAATGTTAGCTCGAATCTGGTTGGTTGCTATGGGCAACATCCCCACTCCTCAATCTCACTGAAATCTCACCGCTTAGTACCACGGTTCTCAAACTGTGGGTCCACTCCCCAGAGTGGGCCACATTTGGATGGGGTCGCCACTTCCTAAGAGAGTAAAATGTATATATATATATATATATATATATATATATATATATATATATATCTCCTTACCTCCTGCACTGTATGGCAGATAATAGCAGATGGCACTAAGAGGACCACCCGTACCTCCTTAAAGTAACTTTGAAGATATATATTAAAAGGATGTGTACCACCTACAACCAAAAGCGGCACGCTAATAACAATGATCTTACAACAATGTCCAATAATGTCTCACAATAATGTCCTATTTTTCATACACATATATGGTGTCCTCTCAATCCTTATGTAAATGAGTTCTTATTAGTGTGTTATTCTTTATCCTTTTAATCTTTCATCCTCGATGTTTCATCCATTAAAAGAGAAAACAAAATAGTGAAGCCTGTTTATAGAAATAAGTCTTTGGGTCTCTACAAGACCTACTCACAGTTAATTTGTCTTGTGTAATTGCTTGTAGTATAGCTTTTTTTTCCTTAACAGGTGAAGGTCTCCGAGGTCCCTCACAGCGTCTGCCTATGACGTCAACTCCTGATTCTTCCCGAGTGTATACCGAGCGAAGGACCGGTCCCAGCGATCGGCGGATGATGATGAAGTAAGCCTCCAAAGTTTTCTCGTGGACCGAAACCAGCAAAGAAAGGAAAACAATAGTGCAGATCACTCAAGCACCAGGTCTCTTTCCCACTAAACACACTTTTAATAAACTTGTATATAAAACTTTTGAGTGTATTTCTTTTTTTATCGTGTAGTCCTCTAAATCTGAGTCAGATGTGTATAGATCTTTCAAAGGAGAAAAAGAAGAGAGAGTGCAGAGGATACAATAAGTCTTTTCCCCACTCTCCAGATTATACTTATGTGAGACTCCTCTTGGGGTGTAGTATATATATGTAGGAAATCTGCAGGTGACCTAGTGTTTGAGTGATCTGCACAATTTTTCTCCCTTCTTTCCTTGTTTTGGTCCACAAGGAAACTTTGGAGGCTTACTTCATCATCATCCGGCGATCGCTGGGACTGGTTTTTCGCTCTGTTTAAACTCGGGAAGAATCGGGAGGTGACGTCATAGGCAGATGCTGTGAGGGATCTCGGAGGCCTTCATCTGTTAAGAAAAAACAATACTACAAGCAATTATGCAAGAGGAATTAAATGTGAGTAGGGCTTGTAGAGACCAAAAGACTTATTTCTATAAACAGGCTTCACTATTTTGTTTTCTCTTTTTTTGGATGAAACATTGAGGATGAACGATTAAAAGGATAAAGAATAACACACTAATAAGGACTCATTTACATAAGGATTGAGAGGACACCATATATGTATATGCAAAATCGGACATTATTGTGAGACATTATTGGACATTGTTGTAAGATCATTGTTATTAGCGTGCCGCTTTTGGTTGTAGGTGGTACACATCCTTTTGATATATAACTTCCTCAGAGAGACACTGTGACACAGGCGTGAAGTAGGTGATTGGTGGCCCGCAGCCGCCTAGACTGCTTCACTGAACCAGTTCCAACTTCACAAATAACACAAATGCAATGTCCAAAGATTAAAGGGGAATTTTCAGCCCTTTTTAAACCTTAAATTATCCTAATGAACCTATATAGTTTGGTACAAAACATATACTTACAGTAAAATGATAATCTGATCACCAGATTTTTTTAAAAAAAGTGGGCGATTTATAAATATATAAGGGCATTGTTCGGCGGTAACTTGCTTGGGTCGTGTAAGAAAAAATTTGTCAGATGGAACAAAATTGTTTTAGAACCCCTGGCTTAATAAACTTAGGCATCAAGCTGTCACCAATGTCTCAGAGATCCTTCCTAATAATAACTAGAGAAAAATGACTGAGCCCATTAGTCACATCATGACCCAGCAGCCTGTAAACTACATGGCACTGTACAACACAATTACTTACAGAAAAAATCTTCTCTGTGCTACCTCCACAGCAGAACATCCAACACTCCATGATGAGTGGGCAAATTCAGCTGCCAAACAAGGCCTCAACCAGAGTATACTTAGATTTAGAATACTCCTATATTTATCCTAAGCATACTTACACTGTTCTGTAGTATTAGCATCCCCCACTTCTGATGGGAAGCAGCCTTCCTGCAGCCTAACCCCTACCATTCCATCTCTACAGCTTAACCCAAACATTCCCCTCCCCATAGCCTTATCTTTATCTTCCCCACCTTACTGCCTAATCCAAACTTTCCCCTCCTTGCTGCCTAAACTTAACATTATTATGAATGGTCTTAGTATGTCTTATGGCATACTACTATACTATTACATATGAATAGTCATCATACATCTTTCACCATACTACTCCATTCATATAATTGACAACAAAATAGATTTAGCTGTCAGCTGTGTCTATGTGAAAATGGGACAGCCAAACGGTGACTACCTCTCCTCTGGACTATTTTAATAGTAAGGAATTTCACTTCAGCTTTCAAATAACAATTAGGAGATGAACACAGTACTACTTATTTCACTAATAATACGTCCTCCAATAGTACAGAAACTACCACTACAGCAACTACTACTACTACTAGAAGTCATTGTGGTAATATCAGTAATAGTAAGTAAACTGCTACTATTACTACCTGACTACTATTACTACAACCTGTTAAACAGTTAGTATATGTAAGTCTATGTTCCGAATACCGTAATCAAGTAATTGTGTAAAATATATAAAAATCAAATTTTAATATATTAAATTAATGAATGATTATTAATGTCATATTATGCAGGATTCATGCTTCAATCAAGGTAAATACATTTGAGACATCAAAGCAGTGGGATGACTATTTCTAAAATGCAACCCACATAGAAAATAAGATGGACACACATTTCAGGAAGAATGGACTACAGTTCAGAGCGATTCAAACTATTTTCTCTAGCACTGGAGCTGTTTAATATTGGCAAGTAGAGATATCTGAGAAAAACAGTTAGTGTCTTTCTTTCAGTGTCTCTCTCTCACTCGCTCTCTATTGCTCTGTTTTAAGGCTCCCTCTGACAAGTGAGGATGCTCCTCACACTCTATAAAAATCCTGACATAAGATCCCTTCAGAATTCTAGCAGTCCTCACATAAAATTGGGATGACTTGGAAGTCTAGTATAGCAAAGACGGTGCTTACCCATTCTCATTCCCACCAGCAGCCGAGCCGTCTACATACCTCTTGCTCCAATCCATTATTGGGTCGGAGCAAGAGGGATGTTGTATGGAAGGATCAAGGAAATGGGGGGGTTTGGGGGATTCTAGCATTCGGATGACATTCCTTTTGCAGAGGTCGGTATATGGTCCTGTATATAAGGAATTTCTAGTTCCAGTATGCTCTGCCATCATTCCAGCTATAGGTGACCTATTATATCCACTATAAAAGATTCGAATAACAATGTATTTCTTTGCTTTTATGTACATTCTATTATGAACTGTTGAAAACATGCCTTTTCTAAATAGAAAGTTTACGGATCATCTCGTATGCTAACAATGTGTAACTATGTTTATATACAATGATTCATTCTAAACATAAATCAAGCGACACATTTGTATCCATTATGTAAATAACATAAGGAATTCCAATAGTGTATCAATGTTGTAGAGCAGATGGTAGTGTAAGATTTACCACCCCATTACATTTGATGGGATTGAATTCATTTGTTTTTCTGGGTGTTCAGTGTCCTTCGTGTGACAGCCAGCATGCCAATGTGTCTTTTTACAGCTCTTCTACGGGCTGGTTAACAAATATAACCCTTATAACAACAATATTTATAACAGCAGAGTAAAAAAAAGAATATTTCTATTTTAAATATTAAATCAGTCTTACCTCAAAGGCAAACATACGCTGCATACACAGCAATAATACAATAGTAATTTTACACTATTTAAATATAATATAAAAGTAAGTTAGCATGGTGGTAATATTTATATTGTTTTGAAGATATAAAGAACACAACTGTGGTGGAACTTCTAATATACTCAATTAGCTTTTCCTAGATTATATTATGAGATTAGATCTATTGTAGATAGTGATAAACTGAGTCAGCTAAGTCGGTCTCTCATCATTTTTAGAATAAAGTAGTTCAGATTTGTCAAAAAGAAGACTGCCCTTACAAAACTTACATAAAGAGCAACAGGGCACTGACTAAAGCCAAGTGCAGATGGATGGAAATAAAATATTCCAAGGTGAAATACTGTCAGTGATTTATCAAATACAGTGAACACCCTGAACCAGGTTAACAAGATCCACAATGCATTGTATATATAAAAGAACTATCATTCCTAATGTCACTGAGGGATGGTCTCATCATTTACTTATACACAATGATGGTTTTATTGTACTTGTGTACCAAATTCCAAACACACATATCGCACTGAATTGTAATTGTAATGATGTATTACGATTGAAATTAGATATTGCTATATGACTGGCAGCTTTCCTGTTCCAGAATGAGTGTTGTATGTGTGCTGATCTCTTCTCTTCTATGTATTAAAAGCCTCTGTCACATACGAGGCAGTACAGCTTTTCTCTTCTTATTCTGCCTCTACATACTGTACTACAAAATAAGATCGGGTTATATATTATGGGAATACAAAGCCCAATTCTATTTCACATTTCATAGCGAGCTGAAATCACAATTACAGGGTTAGAATAAGGCCGGAAGAAATAGACACTTAATTTATGATGATCCAGGTCCGATACAATTTGTGACCATGTACTTTTATGGTGATGATAACAATGTATATAAGTACAGGAAGGCCTGGAAAATGCTGACAGCTGACACTCCACAGCCTGTACATTGGACCATGAATGCAATGTTATATGTATGGGAATGTTGCTTATGCTGTTAAATAACATTTATGATCATTGTGACAGTACTTTTAGCTAGCTTGTTTAACCTATATAATCTATGTATATAATCTATACATTTGTGGATTTGCAGCTGTACTTTTAAATAAGGTTTCATACTATATATGTCAAAATCATCAAGCTGGTAAATTGCACTTATCCTACAATTTTATGTATTTATATGATACAAAGACAATACACTTATAATAGGTATGATTTAAACTGTGTCTTAATTCTAAATATCTCTGAGAGATCAGGTTTTTGTTAATGTATGTATATATTACACAGTATGACCTGCTTAATATAGCTGATCCTATGTACTGCAAACATATATTTACAAACTAAATTTCCTTAGAACACCTAATATTCATTGAGTTCTCAAGGTGATTTTACCGCATGCCAAACTAAGTGCTACTGTATATTACAAGTGCTGATACATAATAAATAAGTGTGTTATCTGTGATCTTGATGGTAGTAATTGTCTCAACAGGCTGCTGTGTTACTTATGTCCTCACAACAAGATTCTCTTCAAGTGCTCCGCTCTGTATACAGATAAAACAATAATTACACGTTTATTACAAAAGTACATAGAGATTTTACAATTTAACATGGATGCTACACATTAAGGGCCTGTTCAAGACCTGAACGCAAAAGAGAGGATTGCATTTTGCACTCCTTAAAACCACACAATAAGATGTCTATGCAGAATCCAGATGCCCACAATGGACCAGATCCAGACCTCCTCTTTACTCAGATTTCCACAATCTGATTGCAGATCTCTTGCTAGGAGATCCATACAGGGGATGGACACAACACCACCCTGAGACCCAACCACAGATGATCAGAATGGTTAGTAAATCTATACGGAGAGAAGATATAGGATAGAGGAGAAGCATTAGTAATGGGCTACTGGGAGGGGAGGTAATATAGAAGGGGAGGGTTAGGGTTAAGCTACTGGGAGGTGTAAAGCATTGAAAAGGGAGGTTAAGGTTAGGCTATGGGAAGGGAATGTGATGAAGGGGAGGGCATGGAGTACAGAATAGAAGGGTTAGGCATCAGAAGGGATGATGTAGGGGTAGGTTAGCTTTAGGCTGTGCAGGGGATGGGGAGTAGCAGGGGAAGGTTAGGGTTAGGTTGCCAGTGTATGTAGTGTGTCGGGAAAGCTTCTTTTGCTCTCCACCCTATTTGATTATTTGTTACCAGGGGCCACCATGATGGCATTTTGAATAAATCACATTCTTTTGGAAGCAGAACCATGCGTTTATGTTAAGGTCATGCTATGTTAAGGACATGAGTGTCCAGAACCTCGTACGAGAAATGGAATGACAGGGGAGTTCACTTCTCTTTTGTCATGCAGACTTACAGACCTCCAAGTGTATGGAATATGCAAGTAGGTCTGTATCCATTCCACCGAAGCTATGTTCACAGATATGTTCCAGCTCCTCAAGTTTAAACAAGTGCCAAGCTATTCACTTTAATATATAGTTCAAATGATTTTGCTTTGTGTGACTACTTTAGTGACAATTTAAATGCATTAAAAGCATAGTCGTAAATATAAAATATTTAATTATAATTATAATAATTATAATTATAATAATTATAATAATAATGTGTAAAAAAAATTTGCAACTTTGATCATGTCTCTCCACCCCTTTTCTCCCACAAACCAACCCTATGAATACAGTGGATGTTGCAATGACTTAGATTTTCAGGCCATAACATAGCCTGATGGTTTGAGGAAACATGTTCCAGTAAAGAGGGGCAGCATAGAAGAAGTCTTGGATGCAGGCATTAGAGAAAGAGTGAGTGGAGATGAGGTTAGAGATGTAGTTTGCCTATTACTGGATTTTTAGCAGCTAAGATGATGTAAAAACAATAAGCTAAATCACATTAAAATTACTAAAATTAAAATGTTAAATAATGATATCCCTAGTGATGATATTGTGAGACTTGTTACTGAAATTACTAATAAACTATAATATAATAGTATATAATAACAATAATATAAAAATATAATAATCTCACCGCTTTAAATAAAAAGTGATAAAGTGCTTTCTATAAATATATATTTTAAGAATTATAGAAAATCTAATCAAATCCTGTATCCAGAGCACAGGATATAGATCTAGGGCAAGTTATTAGAAGAGAAAGTGATGGTAAAGGCAAGGAAAGGAGGAGGTAACAAGGGCAGGTGATCCTCAACCAGAGAGTTAAAATTATAATAACTGTAGCTATAATACTGACCAGATCAGTAATTGGAGCTGGTTTCATTTGCATGGATATTTAAGGTATGAGTAGCTTTTCCTTTAAAGAAGGAAATATGATGAATTTAATATTTAATTTTATCTTTTTCCTCAAAAGTATAGCAAGCTTCCCATACGCTATTGTTTTCTTTACATGTTCTCATACTGTGATATTGAATTTGTTAAATCTATCAATTTACCAGTAAAGATCTATCCCCAAGTAGTAAAATTGTTTTTATTATGGTATTTGAACATTTATAACAAGTCTTTAAAAACCAATAGTATTTACATTAATCTCAATGGGAATCTTCAGTGGTTGCTAAGAAACTGCACAGTTTTCACAATGTACTTATAGATATTTCAGCAAGCCAGCTCTGAGTCAACGCTTTGCCTCATACTGGGGGATCCTGTTGTTTTTTGGGGGGTTTAAGCAATTTATTTGCATGCAGGTAAAATGTGCTGAACGTCATTAGATGTAACATTAGTGCACCCTATGAAATCACAGGTTGTGTGCTTTTCTTAAAAGGTATCCCATACTCTAAGGACATTTCTAATAAATGAAGCATGAATATGGTTAGTCTTGATATGGTTTGTAATAACAATGTGTCACTTCCATCACGTGATTGGTGAGTAAAGGGGTTCTCAAGCTAAAACAAAGTATCCACTTTCTTTGGGAAATACTTTGTAAAATAGATGTCTTCCTTACTCAATAGGTTTTTGTCTAATCATTGATATACCAGTACTACAGATACTCTTATTTATTATTGTTTTTTCTTTTGCTCCACAACTATTAGGGGGACAGATTCACATTGTTATTTTTTTATATTTGATTGACAGCAGACTTCATGACACTTTAGAAGTTGACTGAGGTATTAGAAGAAAGTAGTTATAATTTTGTCTACATATTATTTAATAAAAATGATGAATGAATGAATGAATTATTATTATAATTAAAAATAAGAAGAGACCTCTACAAAAAAAAGTGTAATGGAAAAATTAGAGGTAAGCAATTAAACTTAGAAGCGTTAAACTCTGAGGAAGGTCCTATAACTTGGATAGTAGCTTCATTGAGATTAGTCATATATATTAGTATGTAGTGTTTCATATGTTAGTATATTGGATGCTATGTTAATTGTTATAGGGTTTAGAGAAATTGGCAACCTTTGTCACTTTTTATTTTGTTTGTCTCTGTTATATGTTCATTAATTATACTTCTTTCTTTAGGTTGAGTGGTGGAACAGTAGTGTGAATTAAGTGATGAATATGGAGGGTAAGGTTGTGCCAAATTCGACACTCCTTTTGTATAGATTGGGCTTTTGATTAGGTTAACATATAAAATACTTGTCTCAGTAATACAGTAGGTAACAAAGGTTTATAACCAGTAAGATGGGTTATAACAAGTACATCTAACTATTTCAGTCACAGATTTTTGGAGCATATATATATATATATATATATATATATATATATATATATATATATACAGGGCTCGAAGTGGGGGGGTATACGGGGGTATGCCATACCGGCACTTCTCCTAATGATGTAATTGAAGAACATCAAATCCCCATTGACTTCTATTATATTCAGTGTTTCCATACCGTCACTTCTTAATGTCCATACCCCCACTTCTAATTTTCCACTTCGACCACTGTATATATATATATACACATATATAGACAGCAAACAGGCACTCACGTTAATCAACAGGTAGCAGCATAGGAGTCACTCAGCCAGACTGAGATATCGTGCAAAATAGTACTTTTAATTAACACATAAAAATATTCACAACCGACGTATCAATTGCCGAAGCAATTTTCATTAGGGTAAGTTAACGTGCAAGTGATAGCAAACACTGACATAACAAAAATGACTGCTATATATACCAACAAAGAAATTTAAAAACAACTGACCGCATTCCGGCGCCACCTCACTGCCTCCGTCCCAGATGCTCGCATGACCAAGGGATCGCCGCCACACTTAAACTCATTACTGAGACAAGTAACTACAAGGGACCTCCACCGGCACTTTTCGGGCAACTTCTACATTTGATATTCACCTGCAACTTCTTTTCTTTTGATGGTAAACTTTTTCTCCAGAAACAAGGCGATGGGGTGCAATGTGGCCCCATCATATGCAAACGAATACATGTTCTCGATTGAAAAGCATATATTCCTGGAGAACCCAAGGTGGAACAAATACATCCATACGTTTTTTCGCTACATCGATGATGTTTTTATGATTTGGCTGGGCACCCCGACAGAATTTGACAATATGATCCAGGAAGCCAATAATATGGATCCCATGATTAAATTCACTGCAGAAAGGGATGACAAGCAGATCCATTTCCTTGATGTTTTAATCTCGGTCTCTGATAACAAAATTATTTCCAGCCTTACATTCAGCTAGCTGCCATCCTCCAGCATTAATTAATGGCCTTCCATTCTCACAACTTGTCCATATCAAACGGATCAATAATGATCCCATACAAGCTGAAACTCAAATGCAGCTAGCCCTCAACAAATTCAGAGACAGAGGATACAGCTTGCGATGTCTTCGTATTGCCAAGCAGAAAATTGATGCCATACCAAGAGCGATGCTCTTTCACAAAAACCACGAACTGCAGTGGACAATCGCATACCATGGGTCACCAATTACCATCATCATTCTTTTTTCCATAGACGAGCTGCAAGAACCCTTTGGCCCATAATTTCAACTGATCAGACATTGCCTGCTTTAAGAAAAACACAACTGCTGCCCAGCCACACCAGGGGTAAGAACCTTAGAGATTTAATTTGTAAGAACGATATAAGTTCCAACAATACAGCTTCCATCTCGAGCGGCCCCGACAGTGTTTTCCTCAAGAGGCCTCCTGGTAATTATAAATGTCTTGGGTGTATTACCTGCAAGCATCTACTGCCTATCAAAGTTTTCACACACCCTGGCTGGGAATCACACGGACCAACTTGTAGCCAGACCCTGGCAAGCATTTCAACACACGTTACTGGACTTTAAATGGCTAGCATTAGAACAGATCCCCACAGCTTGGAGAGGAGGTGATCGAGAAAAACTGTTACTACAACGCGAGTGCTGGTGGATCCACACATTAGAGGCGCTGGCACCCCAGGGACTGAATGAACAGTTAGCACTGTCATGTTTTCTGTAAGTCCCCTCTACCTTGTTTCCTGAATTTATCATTATTATTTTTTTTATTTTTTATTTGGCTACTGTTGATCTGTATCTTACTCATATATGTGATTTAGACGGTTGTTCTGACACTTGCTTACAACATGTCTTAACCCATTGTTTGCACGGGCACTTAGTGACCCTCTCCTCTGTTTCTGTCTAGTTTGTTTACCCCTGGTCGCCAAGAAACCTCCAGCCGATGATGTCAGCAGGGGCAGGCTGGCATGGGTGCCAGATGGCACGCGGGCCGGCCGATAAGTATATATATATACATATATATATATATATATATATATATATATATATAATTTATGGGCTGTTACTTATGGGCCAATGCTGTGGCCTTGCCCCTCAGGCCAAAATTTGCCAGCCTGCCCCTGGACGTCAGGTTGCTAATCCACGCCCCCCTGCACTGCTCCCTGTCTCTGACACAGGAAGCACGGCGGGAGCGAGCATCCGGGACTGAGGCGGTGAGGTGGCACCAGAATGGGGTCAGTTGTTTTTAATTTTCTTTGTTGGTATATATAGCAGTCCTTTTTGTTATGTCAGTGTTTGCTATCACTTGCACGTTAACTTACCCTGATGAAAATTGCTTCAGCAATTAAAATGTCGGCTGTGAATATTTTTATGTGTTAATTAAAAGCAGGATTTTGCACGATATCTCAGTCTGGCTGAGTGACTCCTATGCTGCTACCTATATATTTATTTTATATATATATATATATATATATATGTATGTATGTATGTTTGTTATGCACATGTATACATTAATGCAATGAGCACTATTTAACAACTTCAGCTGACATCTGATGATACTACTTTAGATGCAGAGCTGTATCTTCCTGTTTTAGTACAGCAATAGCATGTCTCTGTCACGCTTTGGGTTTCTGGTGATCCGTTGTGGGAACCCGGGGTAAAGAAAGAATGAGCTGAGATGAACTGGAAATTAGCAGGTTTAATAATGGGTAGTGACAAAGCATAAACAGATGCAAAACAGTTGGAGATGAGAGGAGTAAGCAGTTATGGCACAAGATGCAGGTACCAGAAATGTTTACCAGAAATATGCAATAGGGAATAGTCTGTATATCACAGGTGAACTTTGGCAGGACCAGACTTGTACCGGAAGGGTCAGGGCCGGCACGCCCATTAGGCGGCCAGGGGAGGGGCGGTAGCGAGGCGGGGGGGAAAAGAAATTATAAAAAGAAAAGAAATAGCGTTAATTTATTAACGGGAGGGCGGACGGGACCACTCCGCCGCCCTCCACGGTGGTTTTTAAAGTGGCGTGACGTCATCACGTTGCGCCGTAACGTAATGACGTCACGACGCTTTAAAGGGGGCGCGGTGCTAGGTCTGCCTAGGGCGCCCGCAGACCTAGCCCTGACCCTGGGAAGGGTGCAGGTAAAAACAGATGCATGGCAGGAATCAGAGTTAATGCTTGGCAGACTTAGCTTGGCCGGTGCTGAAACCAGGGCTTAGATACAATAGATAAGGATTGGATGTGCAGACAGAATTAACTACTGTTGTTAGAGGACATGTGACTCAGAGACAAGGAAAACACAACTGATAAACAGGATACATACTGGACTGGAACTGAGATCTGAAACTTTTGCAAGTCTTCAGGAATCAGAGGCACAGAACCGTCATGACAAAGCTGATTGTGACATCCTCTATATATGATGTAGCAGCATGACCCCTAAATGAATATCGGCATCATAAACAGAGCAGCAGCATACTTATGTCCTGTAGTAGAAGGGCTGGCAGGGTTATCCATATATATCATTCGAACCCAGGGAACAAGCCCTACAAAACCCATGTTAGTTAAGCCACTGATCTGGGTAAATGTATGCCTAAGTTTAGCTGTGCACATATGCTAGCTGCTGTCATAGTTCTGGATACTTCAGTTGCCTCAGAATCATCATATACAATATCTGTAAATATGCTTTTTTAAGTGCACCTTTTATAGCTTTTTTTGATGCAAATGCATCCAGCTCAGCGGGACCTCTTAATGTAAACCTTTATAATCCTCTATAATTGTATTTTGCACATTAGCATTTTCCCTTCTTCATATAAATACCTTTAGCATATCTATAAAATCATGGCTTGACACGTAGAAAGATTATTTGAAAAGATAAATGTATAGATTTTCATCAGCACATGTTTATTAGTACAGACTCTGTATTTTGTAATCCAATTGTCACTAATACAACTTCTTTTTTTATTTAAAAAAAAATGTCAAATGCTTTCTTAGAAAATCAATGTTACCATGTCACAGCACATCTATTTGTAGATGAACTCTAATGCTGTCTTTTTTCTTACACAGCAGGAACACTAGGTTAAATGTAACCAGTCCGTTCCAAGTATTTTAGGACCGAATGGATGAATTGCAGGCACCGTAATACATAAAATGTGCGTGCACTGAAAAGGTCAACCACTCCATTGATCTGTGATCCTAAGTAACCTTAGAATTATAAGCCATCTTTTGTGCATTTCTTAGATACCAAGTCACAGGATTGAAATGCATTTTATTATGTATCCTACACAATTAATGGGTTTATTACATATACACCTGTGTGCCACTTAAACTAAAAGCTGTGATTTGCTATCATGCTGTGAATGAACAAAAAAAAAATCCATACTTGTGTTTATTATCTGCGAATTAAAAGGTTTTACATACGTGTTTTATTAAGAAGTCTTTCAATGGCCTCACAATAGAATACCTGGTTAAGTCAATGAGTCATTTTGTAACAAATTAAGATTGCAGTATGAAGCATAAAGTGCATTAGGTTTGAGGTATAATGTGCATTGTAAATAAGTAAGAATCTAAATTGTATAACTTTATGCAATTTGTCTTTTATTATGATTAGAAAATGGATTACCGTTTTATTTTCAATATAAATGTTCAAACTTACTCTACATGACAATAAAAACAACAAATGGGAAGAGACATGACACTTTATGCCACGCAAACTGTAAATGTGTCACAAGTGACACAACAATGAAGACAAGGTGGTCCTTACTTTTAGTTGGATCCTGTACTTCAGGGGCTGCCTATATCTTTTGGTATTACTCCATTTTGTAAAGAATACGAAAGATAACAAAAAAATGCAAATCAGGATGTGCTGTATATGCAGTTATTTTACATTCATAGTGTAATTAACTAAATGTAAAGTGACATATAAATGTATACAAATAATAACAACCACAAATCTTGTTGAATACACCATTATGTGCATGCCAGACAGAAGGCAAATGACAAGGCTAATATGAGGGTTTCTGGGGTTACTACACAGCTTGACCCCAGAGACCAAGGCATTTTGTCCTCTAAAATGAACCTCTGGACATAGTGCATAAACTAATAAACTCATTCGCATCTAAATACTTTCAAAGTGCACAATTTCTTCTATTTACTATGACTGTGAGATAAGGAAAGTCAAAACACAAATAGCCCAGAGTACATAGAATAGTATAGGACATCAGGAAACATTATCATTGCAGTAAAGATACAATAAACTTAAAGTATACACATGTACAAAGACATTGTCACCATTTTAGATTCTGGTAGATCTGGTCACATTTTCTGTAGCAAGATAATATAGCAAAATACTGATAGTTTCTTACATTTCTGTTACATACATACATACAAACACACAAGATAGCATGAGTGATGCGGATTCTTGTTTATGCTGTTATGCTGCCCTGATGAAAGTCACCCACTGTGACTGAAACGTTGGCTATTCTGTTGAGCATGATTATGCAATAAACCAACCTTACTGCTTTGCTAAATAAGTCTGTTGAATGCCTGCAATTTCCTCTCTCTCTCTCTCTCTCTCTCTCTCTCTCTCTCTCTCTCTCTCTCTCTCTCTATATATATATATGTACATAGATAGTTAATAGGAAAGGGGTTACCCACAATTACACAATCACTTTCATACTAAAAAACTAAATCAACAAATGACAACCAGTATTGTTCATTACTGAATATAATAGTGCCAATCATCCATGTAACAATGACATGACCCGTGTAACAATAGCTTAGTCCAATTCATACTGTAAAATTGAAATCCCTCCACTGCCCACCATGCCTAATTGTACCACAGAGGTACGTCGTACCTCAGTGATGGAAAGCTGAGCATACAGAACTCCATATGACTTGCTCAGGTAAAATTATTAAAAAACTATTGCTCAGAATACAGGAACATATAGGCATGTCCTGGTCTAACTGGAACGTTACCTAGATTCTACTAGATTGTGGTTTTAATTACCAGACTTATAAATATGGTATCATCTATTTTTAGCTTGTATGAGCATCCCTTTCCTGTATATAAAGTATAGTATAAAGTATAGTATACAATATTATTTTATACCATTTGTGGTTTATGTATATGCCATTAATATGGCTTTAATGATGAATCAGATATAAATTAAAAAAAACCTACAAAATATTTACATAGATAGATAGATAGATAGATAAGATAAATACATAGATACATATATAGATATAGTAAGCACAAAGGGAGTGCAACATAGTGCATTAAAACTTTATTTATATGGGTGCTATACAAGTCAGGGACTGACAAAGTTGATGTATCGATGTAAAGCATATGAGACTGTTGGCCTGCTAAAGTTTTCATACCTATATCATCTACGTGGTATTGGAATGGGACACACTAATTATTGTGAAATCTAGATGGAATATTATTATATTTGCATGTTATATGTTTTTATGGTACTAACAATGGAGTGACTTGTATAACACTGAATATAACAAAACAGTTTAAGCATGCTTGGGATAAATATGAGGGTAAACTAAATCTCAAACAAAATAGAAAATAAACTATTGCCAATATAGTAGATGGGTCATGTGACTCTTATCTGCCGTCTGTTTCATTCTTGTATTATTTACCTGGGATAACTGCACACCAGGGAGTAGTCTATTTGTGGCCAGGTCCTTGTTAGACCTAGCCGAGTAGGTTATGGACACCTCTACTGTTAAGCGCACATACTGTATATGTTTCCAGTTATCACTATTACGTATTACTGTACTTTAAGACTTTTTTGTTCTCTTATTATAAGCACAGTAAAATCATTAGATGTGTAACAAAGTGTAACAAATGCAAATTATTTTTATAGGAACTTTCTTACATTCATTGCAATAATAAAGTATGTTAGATTTAAATTAGATTCTCAATCTATACTATTTAATTGCCCTGCAAAAGCGAACTACACAAAGACACGAACATTGAATGTGATTTAATTTAAACTTCAAAATATTGATTTTAAAAGTTGTACATCTAAGGAGCATGTAACACATTAAGCTTACAAGGCACAGCTTGTCTACAAGATTGATTCCAGACACTTACAGTATGTTAGGTGTGTTTTAAGCAATTTTATGCTTGATCTCCAATGCCATAAAATCTGTAAACTAACCATGTAAAAAAAATCACCAAATACATGCAAGTGTAACAGTGAACATCAGAGCACTCAGACAAGGAAAGGAAAATGGTTTTCACTAGCCTGACTCTTACAATGCTTTTGATTTCCCCAAACACATTGCTGCTTGTTGGAAAGTCACAAACCAAACCAGCTGACGAGGTGGAAAACAGGATAAAAGCTCTTTGTTGTTACATATGAAACATACAAGGTACAACTGTTCCTACACACTTAGTGTTCATATCTTTGTATCTTAGGGCATGTTCATGTACTTTCTAGATTTAGAGCATTTCCAGGAGGAGCAATTTATAATTTAATATTTCTTTATTTTTTTGTCTGTTCCCCAGATGTCTTCGCATGGTCAGAAGAATATTTCTGATGCAATAAAGTCAATATTTAATCATGAAATAACTTATTTCCACCATTTTCGTAACACATTATATTCATTTTTTAAATAGTTACTGTAATTAATCCTGGAGGTTACCAGACATATCAATCATATAATATTTTCATAATTGCATTTAAATTTTAGCAAGAAGTTTAAAAATTATATTTTAATATGCCAAACACATTATTTATTAAACAGTTTGCACAATTTACCTGCTGAACTGTGCCAGGTAAGAAGATTCATGTGTTTTCATTCCCTACTCAGTTGTTGATTATGCTTTATGGGAACAACTTTCCTATAATAATCCTGTATCAGTTTTCTCCACTGTACTTTCAAAATGGTTATTACCACTACAATTAAAGATAGTTTCCTTTGTCTAGTGATTCTCATTGGTCTGCTTCTTCAGGTAAGACTCAACTTCAGCCTTGCTTTCCTTTTTTTACTCTCAGGTCCAGGTTTAATGTTCAGTCCATGGTGTACATAACAACACTAGCACACTAGTACCTGTACCTGGTCCAAATAGCTGCCGCCAGTTTTATTTGTCAACCAGAATATAACAAAACATAAAATATCCTGGTGTAAATAATGCACAAACGTAAAACATTTCAAATCTGTCCCACTTCAATGAAAAACACAGGAAAACTTAGCCTCCTAACCCAGGCTAAAGTCCCTGAAGAAATCAGAAGGAGCATGGCCTTGCTCTTCTTTCCACAACTCCAGGAACCTGTAACCAACTATTGGGAATGCTGAAATAACTAATGTCAGCAACAAACGCTAACAGAAGACAGAAATCTGGGACAAACATATTGACCTAAATGTACTAAACTATGGGGCTGGAGAATGCTGATCATAGCAACCAATCAGATTGCAGCTCAGTTTCATTTTACATATTAGAAAATGTAATCTTGATCTTGGTTGCTATGTGCAACCTACCCAGTTTATCTCCCATAAGTAACTTTCCCGTGGTGTATGTGTGGTTGGTGCTAGAAAGGACCAGGATATTTTACATAGATACAAAAAGATACCCAGAACTCTTGCTATTAGCCAGTAAATTTCTATCCTATAGAGTCCCTCTATACATATCAGGAATATATATATATATATATATATATATATATATATATGGGTTCTGGTGTCGGCATTCTCTCTCTTTGTTGCCTGCTCCCGGTGCTGTCCGTGGTAGAGAACTTAAAAGTGTAGTATGGTAGCACTCTGGAGTCTTTATTATTGGAAGTAGTGTGTTTATTGAACGTATAAACTACATGGTACTTAGGATAGTTGTGAGGCCGACATTTCATTCGCCATTATTGCGATTTTCATCAGGGCATTGCAAAAAGACATAGACCAG
Source organism: Platyplectrum ornatum (assembly GCA_016617825.1). NCBI lineage: Eukaryota > Metazoa > Chordata > Amphibia > Anura > Limnodynastidae > Platyplectrum > Platyplectrum ornatum. The sequence continues at coordinate 35,890 of JABWIB010002025.1, read as the reverse complement.
ACATAGACATAGATACCACTATCCTAAATACCATGTAGTGTATACGTTCAATAAATACACTACTTCCAATAATAAAGTCTCCAGAGTGCTACCATACTACGTGTATATATATATATATATATATATATATATATATATATATAAAATAAAGAATATGTACTGATGATGTGAGCTAGTTTGTGTTGTGCAGCAAAGGAAAAATTTAGCGCTTGAAACCTGTTGACCTGGTCACTTAATGTAGTTTCTCAATTTGTGATGCACTTTGATGTATTCATACATTACGTCTAATGTTTGAACTCATCTTGCATTCTATTTGCTTTTCGATATATTCCCCAATTGCTTCAAATGACAGCGACCAATCACTGACTTCAGGTGTCATCAGTGTAAGCAGTGACAACCTGATATGTTTACTTGGAGACTTCCTGCTGTGCCTATGATTTTGTCATCAAAATGTGTTAGCCAAAGGTAGAGAGGTTATGCCTCATCAGTGCTGACTGATGACTGGTGACAGCATCTGACATAGCATAAGTGGTTTCCTGTTGCAAATAACATATACATAATGATTAATTTTCTTTAATGGAAAAGATGCTATGTTTTTATACACAAGGTCGCCTCTAAATCATGCCCAAGGAAGAACCGATAAAGAAAAACTAATATGAATAATTTACAATAGAAGGCACATGAAAATGTTATAAGAAAAGTGAAAGATTATTCTAAACATGGAATAGATTTTATGATATAGATTATGTAGTGCTATTGTCACAAGAAGTGCTCATATTATGTAACATAAAATGAAACCAGTGTCATTTGACAAAACATCATATTTAGCGATCACGCTATTTATTGTCACACAAAGGTCAAGCGTTTTTTAGCAGGATAAGCTGTGATACTGTTATTTGTAATTACAGCATTTTGTACAATGTTGATAAAATAGTCTGTGTAGTATATAAACATCAACATGCTCAGACTCACAATCTGACACCCAAGTGTGCCGACCAAGGGGTATATTTACTAAGCAGTGAGATTGCAGTGAGATTGAAAAGTGGGGATGTTGCCCATGGCAACCAATCAGATTCGAGTTCTCATTCTCCAGAGTGTAAAATGTAACTGCTTTAATCTGATTGGTTGCTATGGGAAACATCCCCAGTTTCCAATCTCACTGCAATCTCACCGCTTAGTAAATATACCCCCAAATGTAAAACATCATAACAATAGTTATACTGAGGTAAATGCAGCTGCAGCTCTGTATCCTGAGGCAATTAAGGCAGGATATATGCATGCACGACACCACAACTGTAGCTATGTTAACTGACACTTCCATCTTCCCTGCGATCAAAATGGTAATGTATATATACATGTAGTCGGAATGTTGGGTATGTTGTCTGCTTCAGTGACAATGCCCTGGACATATAGGGGCCGATTCAATGCCGCGTGAGATGGGAAAAAGCAGGTCATGCACTTTTTCCTGTCTTGTACTGTAGTGAAAGAATGGAGCTTTTTATACACGGCTCTATGAGCTGTACGCTCCCTTTTGCATATAGCGTAAGGGAGAAAGTACCGCGCAAAGCACCACTGAATCTGCCCCATAATATAGCCATGTATAAAATGCCTTCAAATAAAATTAATATTTGTAAGCAGCATTCTGATACCTTTTGTATTACATTTAAAATAAATAAATAATTAAATGCTAATGTTCTGAAATGTTGTGTGTCCTGGCAAAATTTTGTGTGCACACCTGTATTCAGGTGGGAATCAGGTTCATTTATGTGTGTAGGCCCAATGGAAAACACAGGACTAAAAGTCATTTCCAAATGCTTTAAATAAATATGGGTGCCTTGTTGCTACATAGTACAGTATACTGTATTATACCCTCTACTGTATTACTACACACCCCTACAAATAGTATGTATTGTCCTCTCACTGAATTGTATTGCTTTGCATTGAATGGTGCTGTGGAAACTTTGTTGTGCCATATAAATAAGCATTATTATTATTATTATTATTATTATTATTATTACTATTATTAATAACAACAACAACAATAATAATAATAATAATAATATTAGGTATCAGGAAATGTCACATACTTATTTAAGGGTATTGCCATCTCCAGGCTCCTAATAAACCTGATATATATATATTATAGAACGTGACATTACTTTACCACTTCTATACCCCACATGTACTACCCCGAATGTATATATAGTATTTGATCCCCAAACAGCTCCAAACAGTTCCAAAATTGAGTGTCTTGTACCTAATAGAATGGATCTGTATTAGAAGTCTGTGCATGCCCCCCCATACCACATAAGTACCTTCCAACTGTCCCAGCTTCAGTGGGACAGTCACGATTTCAGGAGACTGTCCCTTACCTCCAGAGAAACGCTTCTCTGATCACAAGCGGCCATACCACTGACTTGAGTTCAGGTCTGGTTTGCCATACTTACACAGTAAAAAGAATGCGGAGCTATGCTACACCATCTTGTGTACATACAGGTCTGGATAAGGTCCTCAGAGTGAAAATAACTGGATTTAGTTATAGTTACAAAAGGACCCTATATGGTTAAATGTCTGAAAACGAAATGATGTCTTAGACTGCAAGCTGTGCTAAATGAACTTGCTATGGAAGTTTCATAAGTGTTTACTAGGTTTCCATGTTTTAGGCAGATCCCTGAGGTAAAAACTATGCTTCATTCTTTCGGCATATTGAGGAATTACAGCATGCACTAAAAGGTTTTATGTCTATGTTGAGGCAAATTTTCTAGGGGAAATTAAAAAATAGAATGAAACATTGAAGACTTTTATGACTGTGTGCTGTACAGATTGAAGAATGCAGATGTCCCGATGTGTCCAGGACAGAATTATGTCAAAGTACAATAAATAACAACAATGTTTGAGTGGCTCAATTATTATTCTACTTATGCAGCAAGAAAGGTATTTTCCTTCAATGGTCGCATATTTCACTTTTATTGATATGCTAAAGACAGTAGACAAAATGTTGATATAACATTTTACTGTCGTACAAAGTCCTCAAATAATCTTTCCTAGTTATTCATTCATAGCGAGGGCTGAGAGAGAGCCAGGAAAAACTACTGAAAAAGGTGCAAATATGAACCCAGGTAGAATATGTTACAATAATAAGGGGGGAAATTCATTTATACAGTATATTGATAAAACTCTGATTTAGAGTTAACCTGCAAAACATCACCTGACAAATAATCCTCACAGTTTATATTAGGTTCCCTCACAGTTCAACAGAATATTTGCAAGGTGCAATTATTAGATAGATGTACTAAATTGCAGTTTTGTTACGGGGTGGGCAGAATCCTCCAGTGGGCCCCAAGACCTAGCATTATTTCTTTATAACTGAGGGCGGTCCCCAAGAATGAGATCCTCTGGTGGGCCCAATGTACCCCAGTCCAACACTGCTCGTCAGTAATAAATCAATATTGTTATTAAGAAAAAACATGTGATTAAACTGTACACAGTAAGAAAATATGGTTCTTACAAATATGTTGGTTCCAAGTTGTGGAAGATGAAAATAAATGATAGAACAATCCATTCAGTTGTGCTGGAAGAAAACAGAAGCAGCACCTTACTAAAGAATATGCCATTACATGTGCTGAAGTAATGGAGAGAGATATTTTCCAAGAATCATTTAGAGAACAGAATGAGATGAGGATATTTTATACACAGAGAAATGGGCTGGATGTCTATGACATACATATGGGAACCATATTCGAAAGCAGGATCAACCACAATGGGAAAACTTCAAATGTCTTTGTGGTGGCCGCTCAAGGTTATGTGTCAGGTTATCTCCTGTCTGCAAGCTGTGGAAGATGTGTACATCATACTGTCTCCATTCCATTGTCTTGCACACATATAACCATCTCCCCTTAATTGTTGAAACTCACAGATCTGACTTTAAGAATATAATGAATTACCAGTGGTCATAACACAAGATAAGGCTGTAATGTACATTGCAGTGGCTTTGGGTAGAAAGCCCAAAGTAATCAAGGTATATTAGATGTGTATATTCTCAATTGTATTTGGGCAATCCAGATTGATTAGTGTGTTTTAAAAGGTAGGACATATTGTAGATCTGACTTTGAGACCCTTCTATTGTGCCATCAATTTAAGGTCACTCACTGGGAATCCAACACCAGAGGCGGCCCTAGGCATAGGCCATATAGGCGGCCGCCTATGGCCCCGCGGTGTCTGGAGTCCCTGGGGGCCCCGCGCCTATATGGCCTCTCACCCGGAGCCGAATCATT
>JABWIB010002025.1:4711-28876 GCA_016617825.1 Platyplectrum ornatum | reverse complement strand
TTTGTGGAAATCGTCAGCAAAATCGTCAGCCACTGACGATTTCTGTAAATCGTCAGTTAGTGAATTCCCCCCAAAGTGTTGTTTACAAGGTAAGGCTAAGGGGTGTCCTGGGGAGCTTAAATTCTCCATCTTAAATTCTTCTATGGGGCCCAAATTCTAGTTGCGCCCATGCGTACCATGCAACTCTACTTTAGCTTAACACACAAATCCACCAGACAGCTTGCTCTACATGATCCACGAAAACATTGGATCAAGTCTTGTGATGTTACAAAGAAGACTATGATAGACAAGGGTGATAGACAATATTAATTCAAATGTGTGCATTGTATTAAATGATTGGATATGTATAGATTAGCAACAATTATATGAATGAATGAATGATATTCGTTTCTTAAATTATCATAAAATAAGTGCAATGTGCAAATATAGATCTAAATGTCAACATACATATATTATATAAAGAGGAAATGTCATAACTTTGTTGGGTCATAACGGAAATAAGCCTCAGGTTCCCATGTAGATTTGTGCACATAGTTGAGTTTTCAATATTTGCAAACACTTTTCAGCACTGCGCATTCATAGAAAAATGTGTACTACACAAATGCGTGAAAAGATGATATGCATTTGGACATATGCTGTATTATGTACAAAGGTGTAGCATAATTTTTTATTTTGTTTAAAATATTTTTTATAAATAAATAATACACGCAAGAAGAAAAATAACTGTTATAAAAAGATATTTTTAAGTGCCACGCTTACATTACACCTCTCAGCCTTTTTGCCTTTACAAATTTGATTGCATTTATCAAATCTGTGTTTTTTCCCCTGTATTGTCTATAAGAGTTATAGTCATGTACATGAGTTTCATGCGCATTAGCTATACATATACTCCAGATCACGTAGTGAATGTCAGTAATGGGAACACAAAGTGAAGGTGTCCACTGTGTTCCGATGACAGTTTTTCTACATGTGTTTAATGTATTAATACATTGTGCACATACACCAAAGCGATCAGGACCCAGGGATAGGCAAAGTGTAGTTGTCAAACTACACATCCCAGCATGCTTTGTCTGGTATCAACTATGTCTGTGCAGTTAAAGCATGCTGGTACGTGTAGTTTGACAACACCTGAAAAGCCGCACTTACCACACTGCCTACCCCTTATCTAAACTATTATGCACCGTTAAGGACCTGAACAGAAATGATTATTATTATCCAGTTTAAACCTAATGTTTGCTTTCACGTATTACTGTTGCTGCATGAGCTCCTTCTCAAATAACCCTGCTGGTGGTTGCTCGATAATAGTGGCATAAAGTAAAGAATATATTTGGTATAGATAAATAATTTTCTCAAGTTAATGCAACAAAATTCAATGAGATTCCTTTTTTTATCAATGTATATTAGAGGCCTGCAATTTATTTAGACTCTTGAATTTTAAATGTGACTCCATTTCTTTTTACTCTGATCTTTCTCATTCCAGATTTATTTCTTTCAGATTTAAATAATTTAACATTCCCACATATAGCCATTTCCTTGCAGCTCCTGCTGGTTGGGGACACTTTGAATAGAAGTAAATAAACAAGTTGGACATTGCTTACATCTTTAGCCAATAGAAATCCATACATTTGGCCTTTAGTTATCATACATCTTCACCTTTAAGTTATCATTTAAAGATGATAATGTTTTTCTTGCTCATATTTTCATAGTAGTCTAAGTTATACTAACAATATCTGAGTGTGCTAACCATAGATTACTTATTAGAAGAATATTTTTTATATTTTTATACTGATCAGAAATGTGTGCATGTGTGTTTGAAATAAGCTAATTTACCTAACAGAGTTTTGGTGGCTCAGATTCATTTTATAGGTGTACAATAGGAAAGGGCAATCTACACAAAAATAGGGAAAATACCGGCACCAATGTTAATAATTAATGGTATTAAGTAGTATCTTTAAACTGGACTGGAGTTTTCAAGGTAGTCAACTGACAAAGAGGGCATGGTAGTCCAAAGAATTGTTACTAAACTTTTTAATAAAATAAAGAACAAATAGTTATCTTTTTTTAATCTGTTTATTGAAAGTTTTTACAGATACAGATTTAACACTTTATAACGTTTCTAAAATACCGCCCTAGCACTGGATTTATCTTGAAAGCATGCTAATATATTTTCGAACCATGCTATCAGTAACAGCTAGGTGGCATATCAATAGAGTAAATAACCATTGTCAATGGCAGAGCCATAGTACAGCCTTTTAACACACAGGGGGGAATTCAGTAAAGGTTGATTTGATGAAATCGACAATTTGAAGTGATTTTTGTGTTGTCATTTTGAAGATTCGGTAACAGTCGAATTGCGCATAATTAGCTTGTTCAGTTGTCGAATTCAAATCCCCAAGATCAAATTGCTTTGTCAAATTTCACCATAGTAAGCATACAGAAGTCAGATTCAGTAAATNTCGAATTCCTTAATCGCCCAGAAACCGCCCAATTTTCTCAAACCGACAATAGGCCATTCGCTACCAGAGTAAGGGGATATGACACATTTCCTTAGCCATAACATTGATTGCTATCTGGGAATAGGGTTACAATGTGTGGTGATTGTAACTGAACCTAGTGTACCCATTATTTATTTTGTACATTTTTATACTTTTTCATCTTTAATGTCATGTTGCATCTGTATTTGTTGGGGAATCTTTTCTGTTTAAAAATAATTTTTTCCTGATTTGTGAGGGATTTATTTTACAGAGCTACTGATGCTGCTGAGCATAGTTGTATAAAGGAAGAGGAAGGCCAGGGAAGAACCTTTATATTTATGTAATACTGATCCTGCCAGATTGGAGGACAGGAGATAAGAGATGGGAGTACCTTGTGCTTGAAACAGGGACCCACAATAGTCTTCCATAGGGGCTTTGATCAATAGAAGGTTACTATTATTTTGATTTAGCCCTGTACCCACTCATACTGTAATACATAGAAATATTAAACCCCCTGGGAGCTTCATCTATTTAATATTTTTTTAAACACTTGTTTCACCATTTTATTTGCACCTTTAATTCTGTATTTTTCAAATTTGGCTTAATCTATTATGGATATACTACGATTTTAATTTTAAATTTAAAAAAGTTATTTTTATTGCTGTGTCTTATTATTTGGACATTAATGGAATAATCATGTGCGTCCATTCTAAGGAACCATTCTTTTCTCTCAAACAAAAACGATAACTTTTCATCAATATGTGATTCATACGTACGTAAAACAAAACAGACACCTCTGACCCTGTATTAATGTGCCAGATAATTGGCTGTTGATCAATTTACCACAGCAGTAGAAGGGATTTAAAATCGACAATGATGAGGTAATGTTCAAATCCCCCTATCGATATGGCCAAATCTCTGCGAATACATACCAAATCGACGGGGATTTCAGCTCAAATCCCCAAATCAAATCGACGTCATTCACCGGGGATTTGAAATCGCCACACCAAATCGACGTTTACTAAATATTACAAATCCCCAAGCTTTGGCAGTTTCAAATCCCGGCGAATAAGGTCGGTTTGAAATCCCTCCCCAAACTGCCTTTTACTGAATTACCCCCATGAAGTCTACATGTGGCGGAGCCTGTCATGCACACTGTGAAATGTCAGTATTTTAGAAACGTTATGTCTGTACATACAAAAGAAAAGAGTGCAAAAGAAATATGGTAAAAAAAAACAACAAATGTACAAGATCAGTAAACTCGAGATATGCATGTACACAAACATTATGATAGAGACTACATTTGCCTTCCTAACGTGTACTTAAGGAACTTGAATACAGGACAGGAAAATGGAGGGGGAAAGAACAAAATATGGGGGATACAACAAAAACACAAAATAGAACATAAGGGACAGATGGACGGCTATGACAGAAAAGGAGGTAGGTTCATAAGGTAATCCTGAGAGCTGGGATTAGGAAACACCAAGGTCAAAGATTGAGTGTAATGCCAGAGATGCAAAACATAGATCTATATATGGTCATTTTGTCAGAACTCTTTATAATTTATTATTTGCTCACACGGAGTAAAGTTAAATTTTGCTTATTTGTCTTTCTTGTTAAATACTTTTTTTTTTAATTTTGAGGTGGTTGTGTCTAGAGTAAAAAAAATAATTAAAAAAAGTTTTAAAAAATCCCTATTACCCGATTACGATTATTTACAGTTACAATTTACTATACAGCAGTCAAACACTAGTATTACATCTGATTTCCACAACAGGAGTCATTGAAATATTCAGTGTCATGACACAGACAGCCAGACAATACTAGCTCTATACTAGAAGAGCATGTTATTGTCTATTGCCCATGTCATATCATTGATATTCGAAAGTGCTTATTGAAATTAGTTTCAAACAAGAGGCAGTTTTAAAAAATCGCACTCATGATTTTAATTTCTGCTCTGCATCACGTAACCTCCATAAATACTAGTGAGTCTGAATGATCCCATAATCCTCTGATGAACCAATATTTACACACACAAACAAGTTCTATGCAGGTAGAGAAATAGGAATCGCTGAAGACATTGTGATCTTGTTGATCAATGATACAAAGTTGTTTTACATGATTTATTAGCATAATTGGACATATACACTGGTAACATGTCTATCCTGACTGTTGGCAATTGTGTTTCAAGCAGTGGTGTAGTGACAAGGGTTGCAGTGGATACCATAATGTACATGATGGATTAATAGCTAACAGATTGAAATTTTATTTTTGTTGTAAGTGGGTGGGTGGGGGGGGGTACCCAAGCTGGCCTTTTGTACCTGGGCCCATGAAATTTTAGCTACACCCCTGATTACCAGTCCTTTGATTGTACTCAAGAGTTCTCAAAATGTATATGTATATATAGTTTTGAGCTGATGAGATAAAAAGAAATTAAACTTGAGGAACTTTGTACTTGAATAAGTAAAAATACCTTGCATTTAAAATAGAGATATTAAATTCTTTCTTGTCTGATAGCTATAATCTGGCACTTATTAAATACTTTCATGTCATATTTATCAAACTAAATTACAACTTAGCTACTGCATGTCATATAGCTCACTTAGGTTTTAATCATTGAGTTATTTGACATGTTTTACACGTTTTTCCTCTTTCCAAAAGCATCACCCAAGTATTTTTAATAATGAAATATAAATTTCTTTATCATTATATGAATACATAGGAATGTCTTCCATTTCTCCTTTAGTAAATATTCAGATTGTTTTTGCCCCTTCAGTATCAATGAAAATGGTCAAAATAATTAATAATATGAAATGGATTGATATGATAAAGGAGATATTAATAATAGTAATTACAACAATGTATCACTGCGGCAGGACGTAATGTAGACATCCCAGAAAATGGCTAGTTTTTATTACCTTACATTTAATAAAACCGTATGTGGTTAGATTGGCTTTGATCGATTGGTGAGTGTACCTCAGTTAGCTTGACATTTCCATGCTTTATTTACCGCTGCACATGCTCAGAAAGCACATTTAAGGTGGATTGATCTTGCGTTCTGAAGGGTGTGTTGTGGAAGTGAATTGGTTGAGGAATGTGGTCATTGTACACCTCCACACCATCCACATATGAACACAGACATAAAACTATAGCTACAAGTCATGTCAAAGTCATTCTTCAACCTATTTCATACCCCTGTGTCCAGATCTGTTTCACAATGGGTCAGAAATTGCTGTCAACTTATTTTGTTTGTGTTGACTATACTACAGTACTAAAGAAAAATATTTTTCGAGATTTTTAGCATTCATATTTGTACAGGCACTTATATTAAACACAATCCATTAACAGTTAAATCATTAATCACTCATACAACATATATGGTCACGAATGTACACAGTTGTGCCCATATGCTACATGCCACAATTGCAAAAGTTTCCAAGAGGTAGTATTTCATAAGCCTTAGGATCACATGATGCCTACCTATTCCTCCCCGCAGCCTAACCCTAAACCTCACCTTCTTTTAATGTTCCCTATCCGCTGTCTAACATTAACTCTCATCTTCTATTAACATAATCCTCTCTATAGTCTCTCTTTGCATGAAAGATTCATAATTAATATTTCAGTATACTTACCTGTTCTTTAAAAAGAAAGTATTTTGGAAAATCAGCCACAGTTGAGCTGTCAGCTGCGGGATTGACTGGAAAGCACACTAGTGAAGATGTAGTGCCGAGGAATGAAGGAAAAGCAACTTGGTTTTGTGCATGGTAATGATGATGATGTTTATTGACTATTGCTCATTGTCTTTTTTTGGACCCCATCAAGTTTAGCTTAATATTAGTTTGACCCATTCTGAATCCCAAGTTTTATTCTAATAAGAAGAAATAAATGTTAATTTTAATAACTATAGTTTGACCCATAAACAAGGTTCTGTTTTAGCCATTGCTTGTTATAGTTTAGTATAGCAGTCTGAATTGATTTGATGTTCATTATACATTTAAGCATTGTTACATTTTTGGTATTTTGATTGCCACTTTAAATTGCTGCTACTTTCATATTTTTGGAGATTTACATTAAATTATATTTTTGTATTGTTCACTGATGGAGTGATTTTCTTTTCATGGAATTTATTTTTAGTGAGTTTTTTTGTCTATTTGACTGGTTAAGACCTATTCTCATTAATTTTTTGAAATGTCATATCTATCTATCTATAATCTACTAGTTTTGAGAATAATATTACAAGCTGGGATTTTCAGACACTCAGGTGTATGTTTTACATAATTGCAATTTTAATGACAGACACATTTAAAATCAAACTAATATTTGTATAATATATTGGTAAATTGCTAATTACCAGTGATCCCAGTTTTATTTCTTAAATAGCGACGTATAGAAACTGCATAACATATTTTCGTTCCACGGGAGGTAGTTATGACAAATTAGAAGCCGAAATATTTTCGGATGGTGTAAAGATCCCAGCTGTCACTTGGGACATGGTGATCAGATTTCTTATAACCAAGGACCCCATGGTGCATTTGAGAGTTCCATATGGTCATCCAAATGTTTCAGCTAAATCCACCTAAAACGTATGAAATAAAATTTTACAGGCAGAAAATAAAACTCTTCCTTGTCAAGAGACTAAAAGACATACATTTGTAGCTGTAAAAAGCTGACGCCTTGTATTTTTATACAAGTATGAATCTGAATGCTGAATGTTTTTGAGTGTAAAACAGTAATTTCTAAAGCTTGCAGGATTATGAAACCTATTTTTAATGCTCATTTTTTACTTTTTTATTTCTTATTCAAATAGTAACCAAATGTATTGATTACTTTTGTTGATATACATATATTTATAAATAAGAACACAGTAACTCTCATAGACAGTAATTACATAATTGCATTATTCTGCAATGTTATCTACTGAAATAAATATTTAAAACACTAGGTTGTTTTATAAAACCTAAAAGTGCTTTCTTTATCCCATTTTGGTAAATGCTGTCTATCTGAATTATTCATATGATAACTTTGGACACAACACTTTCATTGACATAAGTGATGCCTGCTTGAGACATGCACCATAAATGACCAATGCATAATTTATTAATTTATAAATGTATGTGTCGATGAAAGTATTTGTCATATGTAACTGTCAAGCATACATCTGCCTCCCAAAACAGAGAGCAACTCAGATAACATCTGCCTAAAAATAAAGTCATTCGTTCTACAAGACATAGAAAAATAGGGGTAATTTGCTGCAAATTGCCATTATGCAAGATGGATTGGTACACAAGTAAACTGCAATATGATATTTAATATAAAGGCCACATCTTAAGTCTACATATATGGATTTCTACTTTATACTACCACAGAGAGAATAATTCTCTCTGTGTAACAACTTTGAATAAAAATGTATTCTGACAGTTTTTACTGTGATGTATATTTTTGCGAAAATTCGATTCAAATCACAGAAAGTGAAGCAAGAGGGCACTTACCTGAGGTTCAGAGTTTTGTAACATTGGACTCAGTGTGTTAGTGCGGAAAGACAGGAGAAAACTCCCTTGTCACTCCTCTCTCTTGTGAATAAAAAGCAGGGATTAGCAGCACTTACGCTGCTAGACCGTTACCTTAACTCATTTGTGCGGTTCAGTGGTCTGTACGACCACATGATTCAGGGCAAACCCAAATGTAAGTGAAGGGTACTTTGCATTATGTGAGCACTTCATTAATAATGTTGATTCAATGTAATAGAAAGTACAAAAATGGAATGTAATTAGGTTTCATAAATAAATGTCATTAAAAAAAGTTCTTTTTCTCAATACAATTCATGTACAGCATTCCCATACACCTTAACATTCAGTTATATGTCATGGAGTATCAGCCTTTAGGAACTTTCTGAACTTCAACAGTAGTAGTTGTAGTTTTGTATTTGAACTGTGCATACATCCTGCCGCACAAATTACAAATATTGAACAGGCTCATAAATGCATTTTAAAGCTGTCTTTTTAGTTTTTTCAATAGCAATACATTGCTAGACATTCCAGCACTTTGATTGTACAATGTATAAAGAGTTTTTTAATTGATACTTTTAGAATAATAATAGTAATAATAATATATTATAGATATACATATTTATTTTTTTATAATAAGTTTATTTTATTAATTAAATAATAATATGTTAATTATTAATAATAATAACAATATTAATAATAATAATATATTATAGATATACATATTTATTTTTTATAATAATATCAATAATAATAATAATATATTATAGATATACATATTTATTTTTTATAATTATATTAATAATATATCACATTTTTAAAGGACATGGTTTATTTAATTAGGGTTTAATTATATTGAAAAAATCACATAAAACATCAATTAAAATTACTAAAAAATATATGCTTTAACACAGGGCTCAAAGTGGGGGTGTATACTGGGGTATGCCATACTGGTACTTCTCCCACTTATGTCATTGATAAACTTCAAATCTCCATTGACTTCTATTATATGCTGTGTTTCCATACCACCACTTCTAAATGTCCATTTGGGGGGGGGGATGGGGGCAGCTGTCCAACTACTGAAAGTGGCCCAGGTTATTGCTAATACACATCACGGCTTCCTAAAACTCTGTATCTGGTCCCTGATGCTTATTCACCCCAAAACCTTGTTTAGTTTTCTAATTGAAGGCAATACATAAATAATAATAAAAATATCCGTAATAATAATAATATTAATAATAATAATAAATAAAACATTCTTTCTTAATGTAGCCAAATGTAAAACCATCAGTTTACCATTTTTAATATTATGTATAAGTATACAGTTATCATAAGTACAATGATTAATACCAGTTCCATAAGGTCATAATAAGGTCATTGATCACGTTGGGACATTCTTCTGTAGGTCATAAAGATGAGTTACAGTACCCTGTTGATGAATCATCTCCAAATGTTGCGTTTGGTAAAAAGACAAATTTTATGGCACAGAGGCTCACTTTCCAACATCTTACAACTGAATCAGGTTTACTTAATAGCTTATAGTGTGTTAAATGTTAAACAATTATTTTGACATACAACAAATTATAACAAAATGATTCATAAATGGCAGTAAGAAGAAAAATATATTGTCTAATATAATCAACAAGAACAATATGAGGTTTAAGCGAATGCATGTAACCTGGTAAGTATTACTCTTTGTCGATAATGTCTTTTTTAATGTTTGTATTTCACCTTGTATAATACACAAAGGTTTAATTAACTGAGGATTAATAGAGGTAGTTTATAATTAAACTGAAGTATGAACTGATGTCATCATCTCAGTATGATGATATACTCTTTCATGCCAAAGCACCTGTTGTTTTGGAAGAAAACAGCTGATATCATTATCTACTCAGTCTGATAGTCCTGTATCCTGCTGCTTAAAAAATTATTGCAAGGATTACCTGAGATGGGACATCTATTTTTCATACATTAAAAAGTCTAAAATCTATTTTTTCTGAAATAATCACTTGCATCCTTTCAAAGCAACGGCACTATGTAGAATTAAAAGCTCAAATATGCAAATGAGCAATATTTACAATACCATGTCATTACAAAATCACACAAGCTAAGTCGTTATTAGGTTGTGGGTGCTTGTGTGTGTTTGGGTTTGTGTATGTCTGAGGGGCCTAATGGTATAATATTTGTAAAAGCTTTAAAAATCTTTATGCGCAATTGTGCAACAAATACTGAACGAAAGAATCTGCATGTGCATTGTATCTGTGTTCTTTATGGAACTACATTTGAAGGATCCAGATTTTCGTAAGTATGCTATTTGCTACATGGGACAGGTGGGGGCATATGTGTATTTGTAGTGCAGGGGGGAGGGCGAAGAAAGGGATGTCATTTATACAAAATAGTACAAAAAACACTGGAACACAGCACTGGATATATCTTCTGATATGCTCATATGTTATTATTTATTTACATTTTTTAGGTGTGGGTTTGCAATGTATCATATCATTTCTCATATCTCTGCCTTTGACCTTTTATATATAGCTGATTTATTTTCTTATCAATATGAAAAAAGTTTTGTTTCTTTTTTAAACCAACTTTAACTCAGAACTTCTAGGGCCCCTATTCCACACTCATCTATTCCTCTGTAATGATTAACCCCTTTTCAGTCTAAAAACCAACTTGCAGAAATGTCACCATGCTGTTTTTATAGGGTTCAAGAAGAACCTTCATAAAATGAAGAAGACTGTAAAGATTCTTTAATTCTTCATATAATGAAGCTGACTGTTTTTACTTTAATTCTTTTGCTTGCACTGACTTGTTGCATATCCAGTGTAAGAAAAACTTCCCTTTCTTGACTTGTAATGATCACTTTGGGAAACTCCGGGAGCTCACCCTTTACGACTATCCTCTACTCTTCTCAGTTTTAAACTCTCCTTTAAAACTCACCTTGCTCAGACATGCTTACCATGCTTACCAACCTTCAAACATGTTCTAACCTACTTTTAACTAATCTACTCTCTGTTCACTGTATTTCAAAACAACACAAACATGGGACACTTTTTTTATACTAAAATTACCTTCAATTTCTGCTGCTAACACTGCTGTGTGACTGGATCATACAGAGCACTGAGCATTTATACAATACGACTTGATTGTAATTATTGTATAATAAATAGTACTTACCCCTATGTATCAATCCCCAATCTCCTATGGAGTGCAAGCTTGCGGGCAGGGCCCCCTTCCCCACCCATTCTGTTTGTTACCACCTATTCACGTCTTATCCATGTCTGATTGTTAAATTGTGTTAGAAAGAGTCAGGTAATCAAATGGAGCCATATGAAAACCTGTTACTCATTCATTCAATCAATCAATACATAAATTAATTATAAATAAATAAATAAATAATACTGATTGAGTTGGAGGCCCTAAATTCTCCCAAAAATTCCAGGAGAGCCAGCAACCCTGTTTAACACTGGCTATTTATAAACAGAAGACAATGCCCAGATTTCTTCTTTACTGAATCACTATAGTTGAATCTGTGCAGTAATCATAGGTTTGTCACTTTTAATTGAGGTGAGAGTTTTGCTGGAGCAGAAATAATACACATTATGCAAAAGATACCTTCGTTCTGTGTACATAATCTTTTTAGACTGTGTTTAATAATATGTGTGACCACCCTTTTACTTTTTTTTCTCTTGCATTCGTGTTCATCTCTTCCTGCTGTTTCTTTTACTCCAGTGGAAATAACAGAATGGAAATTATAATTAAAACTGACGATCGCTTTCTTAAATCTTTTTTAAATCTGGAGAACAAAGATTTGTCAAAGAAAGTGACTTTTAGTAAAACAATGAGCAATTCCCCAGTGTATTGTGAGCTTTATTTACTTAATTGGGTTCATTTTACAATCTAATCGCATTCAGTCCTTAAAATAATAAAGATTAATACAAAAACATGGCAAAAAAGTAGGTTTAGCTGCTCGAATGGGAAATAAAATACTATGTGGTTTTTTTTGTTTACTATGGGTTGTCTGTGTCCACGAAGTACGCAAGGGGGTGGGGGTTGTTTAAATAGTACAGTGAGGGCTTACATCATACATAAACATGCACATTCCACCATCATTATATCCAAGTACCTACTATACTTATAGTGCACTGTGCATGGCAGTACCACTGTAAAAGGGTCAGGGTTATTATAATACTTGTGTGACCCTGGATAATGTAGCCACTCATTCATCATTATTATTGTTTTGCTTACTATTTATTATTGTTTTGTTTACTTGTTTATTATTTTATCCCCCCTCTTTGTTGTGCATAAATCAATTTGGCAATCTGGCAAATTGGCAAAATTTTAGTGCTCTGGAAAATATGTTTTATTAGGCTAATAATGTGAATTGACTCTATTTTGATTCCGGTGGTTGATTTTTGATTCTGATTTTTTCTTCTTCTGATTTCTTCTGTTATTGTCCACTTTGTAAATTTTATTTTTTTGGGGCTGGATGCCCATACACATTGATTTGCACACAAGTGGCATTAAGAATTGTTTGCATAATAATGCCGATGTAAAATATTTTTGGAGGATTTCACATGTCTTTTGGGGTAGATTTATATGGGCACTTGTATGTTAGGAAGGTATAGGTAAGCCCTCCTTGGTGGGTGTGAAGGATGATACTTCGCGGTTGATAGGCACTTAAAGGGACAGATCTCTCTCTTATCTATCAGATTAGGGAAGTTTCTTGCACACCTAATTGTTAAGATTTAGATTTATTCAATTTGTCATACAATTTTCACGGGTAATTTCTTTATCGATCAACAATTGGAATCTATAAGAATAGGAGTACAATAATGTTGCACATGTGGATTCACAAGGCAACGTTAGAAATGGCAAATCTATAGCCACAATGGAGCTAGTATAGACATTATTTTAATTATTTTAGAATTTTTATAGCATATTCTTAATAAACGTTAGGTTTTATAATATAGGATTAATAATGCACTGCAAACTCTATTTGAGCAACATGCCCTCAGTTTTGATGTAAGGTCTATAATGACGTATATAAATTGACGTGTGCACCCGTAGGGTAGGTTCTGTGGGAGTGCGGGAGTTGTGCTCTTTCTTTTGTATGCATTAGAAGAAGTAAATTAATTACTCTCCAGCGTTGCTGTCCCACGCAGCGGCTCTAGGTGTGTATCATTTTTTTTAATTTTCTTTAGGGTATTGTGTTCTGCAGCATCCAGCACTTCAGTACACAATACACTGATAAAGAGATAAATGCTAGTGCACAATATCAATCCAGCATTCGGATCAATATTGTTATCGTGTCCTCCACACATTAGAATGATTTTTTTATTCATTGCTATTGTGGAATTGGGCTAAAAATTGCCTTCTTATGGTTTCTAGAAGATAGCGGGGACAAATTGGTAGGAGGGAGGGACAGCGGGATTGTCCCCCAAAAGCGCGACTGTCCTGCTAAAATTGGGATAGTTGGGGGGTATGCAGTGGCGATGCGGGGCGTGGGGATTCAACTTGCTTTTGAAATTACCCCTTAGTAAATCCATCCCCTAGAATTTAAAGCTATACCTACTGCAGACTAGGTATAAACAAATGCGGACTAAATAAGAACATTTCTTCCAGTACTTCTGCAATGTTATGGCAATCTGAAAGGCTTTCAAGGCTCTATGTTAGGTATGATGCTACTCCTGTAATTAGTGGTAATAATCCCGTACATTTATAAAAAGAGTTGTCTAGTTAAAAGTCAAATCCTGCAAAATGTTCAGATGTGCTCTTTTTAAGTTAATAGCTGTGAACTTTTGCCATTTTTCTCCTTTTGTTATTCTGACATTTAAATGGTTATCTCAGGAATATGACTGCAAAATATGTCAGAAAATCACTTACAGAGAAAGGTTTGTCTTTTTTTCTGTACATAGTGTACTGACCTCTATACATTTTACCGATTGATAGTCTTATGCCTACCATTTCAGCAGATAGAAAAAGTGGTGTAGAAAACATAGAATTAATATTATTCTTTAAAAAAATAATTACGAATAACTACATGCTAGCAATATGATAATAATAGTAATAATAATAATAGTAATAATAACAATGAACCAGATCCAGACTTTACTTGCTATTGACTTACTCACGACTTACTCACAAATGGGCAAAACCATGATGAATTGCAGGGGAGAGGAGTTGAGAGATGATGTTTCCAGCACAAGGCTAATAACAGTGTAACAGTAACGCTGGTCAGTATCTGTGTGCAAAATGCAACAATAAAGTATTCTCCCTGCATGCAAACACTGACATTCATTTTACCTCCCCCCCTGCAATTCAACATGGTTTTGCCCACTCATGAGTAAAGCATGAGTAAGTCAATAGTGCCTAAAGTCTGGATCTGGGTCTAATAATAATTATAATAATAACATCTGCCATTTTTACATTGTTTCCTTCATCACACATACTAACCCTTTCTTCCCTTTTAAAACTTAAAACATAATTTAGACAGGGGCAGTGGACCTACCTTATTGGGGCCCTGAAGCTTGAAATATTATGGGTCCCCTGTGTGACCAGCAACAGTAAAACAAAATTCACCATGGTCCAGGGGGAGGGTCTTTCTGCCCCTGCAAGGACCTCATGGCCCAAATGGCATAGAATGGGGTGGTAGGGTGTAGCATACAATAAACCCCTTTATACCAGCAACATGGTCGGGGTAGTCACTATTATCTCCTTCAATGGAGTCATTCCATGGCAGATCAACACAATAATAAAATGTAACCACTACAGATTTAAAACCGCTGTACTGTTATCTCACATGTCAAAGTCATGTCAAAATGTTTGTGGGGAAAAAAAAAGTCTAAAAAGTTATTTCAGGGCCCATCAGGCATAGAGGCCCTAAAGTTTAAACTTTAAAAAACTTGACTCCGCCAATTGATTGTCCCCCTAAAGTTCCATTGTGCTTATGTCAGACAAACCTTGCTGGTCTTCTGCCATTGGTGATTCAAATGGGTGTAACAATGTTTCCAATCCCACTTTGAGTGATGTGTGTATATTTTGACCATGCCAGTCACATGTTCCTACTCTAATCCACAGAACATCTTGATTGAAAAGCAAGAAAAAATAATTTAACTTCTTCAGAAATCTTTAGGGAATAGTTTTTATATCATTAAATCGCTGTCATTTTTCTTGCTCGGCATCAATTATTTTACTCTGGTTTCACTGCTCCACTCTGTATAATAAGCCCCTAGAGCATATTTCATTGCAGGAGAATGAACCCATTCTTCACTTGCGGTCAGTGGGATGTTGTTAATTTGAAATCACTTAAACTATTATATCTGTCAAGCGTGGTTATTTTATTTTCAATTCACATCAGGGCTTAGCAGGCATGTATCTTAAGTGGTCGGATTGGCAGATTAATTTACAGCAATTCCAATGCAAGGTCTGAATCAAAACCATGTGCACGTGTTATACTGTGGAGAGAGAAACAGTCACCGGTATCTGAAATACATTGTGTGGCTCATTTTCCTGACTTACAAAATACATTGCCATGCCTTTTGTCTCGAACAGTTATATAAATAATAATTGTTATCATTTCTTACAACTAGCCACAAAGAAGTTGGCTAACGTGTCAGGTAAATCAATGCTCTGAGATTTATAATAAAAAATATGATTAGTGGTTGCTTCAATTTACTGTATCAAGTAAGAAATATATTTTGATATAAAAAAATGTTCTAAGTCTAGAAAATTGTTTGAATCGCAATTTGACTGAATTCCCAGAATTAGAATAATTAGTTCTCAACTAATACAACCTGCTCAAAAAAAGATACATATTGGGTTCTCTAATGGGTCCAGTGTATTATTTAATAGGTGTACTGTTTAGCAAAGAATATGCAAATGTTTTATTTCTAATGGGCAAATTTATATAACCTAAGAGGTCTATTTTTGTATTCAGTCCATAGGTGTCGAAACAAGGAGTGATTTGTTCCCTATCCTCCCAAATGTGAAGGAGCTACTGTCCAGAGACTTAATATTACAGCAGTTTACAGACCAACCCATGGGCCATCATCAATGTAAAAGCTAATGGCAATGATAATGGGTCAAGAGGACCATTGGTATGTAAATATAGGGTTTTTATAATTACAGTATATAAAGCCTCCTGTAAACATAAAAATAGCGCAGGGTGCGACAATACATAGTGAGAATTTCCCCCCCAGTCTAAAATGTTCTGCAGCCCTTGATACAGACAGACAGACAGACAGACAGAGAATGTTTTAAATGACAGAAGCTTGAAACCAAGTTGGCACTGTGATTAGTATTTGGCTAACCCCTCATAGCACATTGCGACCCATACAAGCTTACATTGACATTTTCTTTCAACAACAACATCTAATTTGCTTTATACAGTGTGACAGCTAAGATCCTTAATATAACCCACATGTAATACAACTACCGTGTTTCCCCGATAATAATACACTGTCTTATTTTTTTTTCAAGACAAAAAAACACCATAGGGCTTATTTTCGAGGTAGGGCTTATTTTATTGACCTGCTTTTAATCCAATCATGGTCCTCAAGTGCTGCTGACATTATGACATCTCAGTGTGATTTAGATAGGGCTTAATTTCGGGGGAGGGCTTATTTTAGTCAGTTTACTGTAAAATAGAGTAGGGCTTATTTTCAGGATAGGTCTTATTATAGGGGAAACACTGTACATTGAGGGTGATTTCTGGGTTACTGCACCCCCCTGCATTTGCATATGCATTTGTTGTAATACTGATCAAATAATTCTGGGGATCATAGAGATAGCATTTGACTAGACCTTAACATGAGAAACAAGATGCAACCATGATGTGTTTTTTAATGAAAAAATTGTGACCACAAGTATTGAAATGTACTCTTGATCGTAACACCACTTAATCTAACCCAGACAGTAAAAAACTGGTTAATGCACACTCAACCATTCGTGCACTCATATACATACACACACATTGTCATCTTGACACAGGCACATAAGGAAGTTCAAAGTTTCAGTAGCATTGCCAACTACTTCTCAACCCACTCCCTGGAATATTCTAGCTTGCAAGTTACAGTAAGTCTGAACATGATGTCACATGCTCTTTTCTATGCTACACTATAAAATATAATCCTATTACCCAGCTTTTTCCATGTAAGGCTAAACCACTGACAGTGGTCTCTTTTACCCTGCATACGCTTGTCCTAAAGCCAGCTCAGTTTTAGTATATACCTTTATACACATATTTTATCTAACAGTGCAGCATGGCACATCATAGTTATTTATATTTTATTATTGTATAATTAGTGGTAAAACATAAAATACCACTTGCACCTTGTATTTCTTGCAGATTGCATGCATAATGTCTTTGTTCCTAACACAGCAAACTGTGACTTACCTTTTTCTTATTGATTTGCACATGATTAAACTAGAAAATCTGACATCACTATATACAATTCAGTCATTTTTGTGATGGCAGCATGATTAGTTCAAATGGATCCTATCTAAGATTGCTAACATAATCTGAACTATTCCTCAGCAGGTATAAATCAATCATTACCCAAATCATCAGAATGATTGAATTTTATATAGTAAAGAATTTCTCCTGTATTACCTTCAGCTGATGAGCTTACTTTTTTTTTTAGCAAGGCAGAAATAGTAAATTATTCTCTCTCAGTCTGAAAGTCTATGAACTGAAAGTTAAATGATGCATCAGAATGTGTTTTTCACATTTAGGGCCTGATTTAAAGTTGAGCATAAGTATAACTCATAGCCACAAAATGCACAGCAGAAAAGTAAGATTCCGAGGCAAAGCAACACTTACTGTCCAGTGTGCCAAATATGAATAATACGGTTTGTGGGGGCCCTAGGAGTCACAAGCAACATGGATGGCTTGTAAGTTGGTATCAGTGTAAGTTGGATTCCTAGGCAGGACCTTATCTGTGTGAAGTGTAAATATTCTCTCCATCTTATTTCTCTAACACCCCAAAACAAACCGGTAGGTTAATTGGCAGCTGCCTAAATTGTCCCTAGTGTATGTGTAATTTCCCCAATTTATCAAATCCCCATCTCCTTTAGAATGTAAGCTTGAGGCAGGGCCACTTCCCCACCTACTCTGACTGTCTGTATTCCCCATTGTATAGTGCTGTGGACACTTTGTGGCACCTAATAAATAAGCATTATTATTAATAATAATAATAATAATAATAATAATACATTGTGAAGACCACTGCTGAACATTTACAAATAGAGCACACATATAAATATACACATATAATATATTTAACAAAAGCTTTATGTGTCCAGCATTCGATAAAGCCAATAAGGCGAAACATACGTTGGCATTAGGCCAATGGCGCTAGTCTGATTATTACTAACATTTACTTGAATTCTTTTTATTATGGATACTTTTACTCTTATTTCTTGATATTATCGGACCTGATTCATGCTTTCTGGCGGCCGCCAGGTGCGCATTATTCAGAGCTGCGCAAAAGCGAGAAAAAAATTGTAGTGCATCAGATAAAGGGAACCATCTTTTTCTTTTTTCTTTATGTCTAGATCTGAGTGTAAGGTCCCTGGATAGCACCTCCCCAACACTAAAAACACTAATTGGGGAATATATTTATATTACACATAAGTGGGTGTGCGCAGAGAAAAATACTTTTGTCAGCAGGAATTGACGTCTGTATGATTGGCAGCTGCGAGGAAGAGCAGCGCATAAATTATCCTACAGTCGCTTGGGGCAGAGCCAACTGTAAGCTCCATAGAGGAGACGCTGGCCGGTGCACAAGTGGTTCAGATGAGCACTGGAAGGGGAGAAAACACTTTCCACCTCTGTTCCTTGCTAGTATCTAGAAAGAAAAGGAAAGAAAACAACGTCGACAGGGTGTGTGGCCATTTTATATTGTCATGTCTTCTTTCCTTTCCTATGTGCACCAATAAGGGGAACCCAGATATCATACTGCCTATAGAGGAGGCATAAGAAACCATTATGTTCAGAAGCGTTGGTGCTAGCGAACATCACCAACTCTGTGGATTAAAAATGTTTTCAGTCTTACTGCCCCACTCCATATAATGCTGGGACTTGGTTTTTTCATCTGGATAATGAACAGACTTATTTTAGAAATACAGTGCCATCAGGAGACATTTGGAAAGGAAATCTTGACACTTTGGAAGGTTCACTTGAACCTCTACAATTGGATAATTATGTGAATATGTGATCGCTTATTTTTTCGACTTTTGGTAAATTAAATTTACATCTCCGGTAAAGCAGAAAATTTATTTTGTAATAGGCAGCATGTATATTTTACATAGGAAATGTGGTTATTTTCCACGTCAAACATTTGATTTTGTATCAGAAATGGCAAATAAAAACTTTCATTACTACCCATTAAGAAAATTAAATTAGAAAAGTTAAGGTGGATGTCGCCTGAGAGTAAGGAGATATGCCCCATGGTCAGTACTGGACTGCACTATTTAAAACATGCAACAATTAAAAAAAAGCAAACAAAGTGTACAGACCTCTAACTATACTAAATAGAACAATGCTTGTGGTTTTCACTTTTGTAGCTGCTTTTAAAAGTGTGTCTTTGACCATGAAAGGTTATACTGTCAAAATAACATTAATATTTTATCTTAATCCTGCTACCAAGTTATAATAAATTACTGCACTTGAAAAAAATATATTCCCAATTTCTGTTCTGTATTAAACAGGATAATTTTCATAATGGTGCTCTTTACATGAACTAGTATGTAATTAGGCTTAATTATGCCATTAACAAATTTCTCAAAAATTGACCTTTTCTAACAAAAGTCGACAACATTCATGTACGTAACGAAAGGGGAGAGTATAAATGCACATGACATTGGTTAGAATCATTTAATAATATAACCTTATCTCTTTCACAATATAGATAGCAGAACTTCCTCATATAATGCCATTGATCTAAAAGCAAAACACAAATAAAGTTTTTACTGTATATTCTGTACTTATGGCAATATAAATGCTCTACTTTGTTTCATTCACCAGAAAATATATTGCAGTGGCCAGTGGTAACTACACCATAAAACTAGTGTAGTTGGACCTGATTTCGAGTTTCAGACGGCCGCAGCAAGAGCAAGATCTCTGAAACATGCACCTTGACCCATGGGCCAATAATTTCTGCCTGTGAGCCCCTATTCCAACCTATTTCTGTCTTCCTGGACAAACGTCTACAACCGGTTGTACAAGTGCAGCCTGCATATGTTAAAGGCACTACACAGAATATTCTCAATCATCTGGAACACCTTCCTCCTGAATACCTTCTCTGTACCATTGACATAAGTCTCTACACCAATATACCATATCATAAAGGCATCAGTGCCGGTCTCCAGATGATCACAGATAACCCATTGTACACTGATCCTCCTGTTAAATACCTCAGTGCACTTCTTCAACTAATCATTTCTTCTTCTTCAATGGCTCGTACTACCTTCAATTGCAGCGGTGTGAGATGGGGTCTAATGTAGCCCCATTGTACGCCAATGTTTGCATGTTTAAAATTGAAAAAGTCTTGTTCTTTTTTAATACTACCGTATATAGTCAATTATAAGGTGAATTTTTCACACATTTTTTTATGCTGAAAGTGCCCCCCTCGGCTTATACTGAAGAATTTTTTATTTTTTTTGTTGTCATGATGTAGGGCTGTTTTGACACTGGCGGCCAGCATGACACTCATACACCACACTGAGTCCACAGACCTGGCACAGGCATAATAGTGTGCTGTATAGGTTACAGCATGGCACAGGAGCTTTACATTGCCTTATATGCCTTATATTAACCCTGCACATGCCGGAAAGAGGGGGACAATACAGACATATAGGGGAAGATCTATAGAAGCTGGACATAGAGACCAGAGTCAATGCAATCCTATGGGGGTAATGATCCATCAGTGACATGAGTGAAACGAGCCTTTAACAGTGGTGATAGACAGACATACAGGGGGGTCGGCTTATACTTGAGTCAATAAGTTTTTTTTAGGTGAAATTAGGTGTTTCGGCTTATATTCGGGTCGGCTTATACTAAAGTATATACAGTATATCTATCAAGCAACATTTGTTCCTATTTATGCATTATATCGATGATATCCTGACAATTTGGACTGCTATCGTTTGTACCAGAGATTGATCAAATCAAGTTGGAAGACTTTACCAAAGAAACAGCTAACCAACCAGTTATCATGTGTAACACATTTTAACCATTTATCTTTCTTCCAGAAATGTACTGCCAGGTCATTCTGCCCTATAGTCAGCACAAAATCTACCATACCAAGCAACAAGCATCAACTCTACCTTCTCCTGAGCCACACCAGGGGCTGCAACCTGAGGGACAGGGTCTGTATTCCACGTCTATATACAAATTTATTACGTACATGCATATAAACATAAGCACTGTGATTTTTGGCAGTCCAAGCAGTAGTGTGTTTTGCTTTAGTGGTTGGTTGCACTTGTTATTTTCGGTTACATTTCTGCCTTATTAGGTAGCGACAGTCTCAGGGCCCTTTTGAGGGGCCGGCGTCGCTCAGGACAAAGGTTTGTAAGATTTCTAAGGGGGGGCATTGCTGGAGTTACAATGCAGGGCTTGTAGTTATTAATTTATGTCTCCAGATATGTTGGCGGCCATTTTGTTGTATATATCTTCTCATCATATATATCATCCTATGTTTTTGTAACCACAAACAAAAATGCGTTTAACAACTTTTTAAAGATATACTAAGTGCATCCCTTTAAAACCTCCTTTAGTTTATGAAAAAATTTTAAAGCTCTAGTTAATCCCTTGCTTCTGAAAAATAATTTCAAATGCAACCATATGGCATCCTACTTCACGTGCCTATGTACAGTGAACTCCTCTGTCACTCTGCTTTATCTGTTGGAAAAGGTAAACCCTGCTTTAACTTATTTGTGCGGATCAGTGGTCCGTGCAACTGCTGACCACACGAACTGGGAAGACCCTGCTCCGTTTGATTCATTTAAATGTCCAACCCCGTACACGCAGTGTAATGTAGGTGGGTGGGGGAAAAGTTCTGGCGAGTGAATGGATCCCTCCTTGTACGGAATGGTATTCCATATGGCAGGAGATCTGCTTGTGCACATCGGTTCACTTTTTCCCCATTTCCTCAAACCCACTTGTGGAAGTGGGGGACTGGACTTAAAGCAGTTAAAGAAGTACACATTTTTATTCAAATTGTTACCAGCGAATAAAATTAAATTATGGCAAAATTCCAAATATTTAACCACAAATTTTGTAAATTTTTTTACATATGTTCATGGTTATTTCATCTGATAAAACTAAGTTCACATTCTATTTGTTAATCCTCACTTTATGTCATGGGTAGTGCTTTGATGACTTTCCCAACTGGTGTATTTTAAAACACATTTAAATTCATTGACTGGCATAATAAATACTTCCCCAACATTGCAATGTATTTTTTCGATGTACTGGCTGGTACAAAAAAAGCCTTGTTATCCATTTGTTCTGCTCTTGTCAAATATAAAATGTTCAGACATGCCATTACTGTGTCATGCCATTAAAGTATACAAATCTCCAGGCAATAGATCGACTCTTATATTTTGTTAAAACTTAAAGTTGTAAGTTGTGAGCAATACATTTTATATTGTTCTTATTCATTATTATCTGTTCATCCTCAGTTAATAATCTGTTAAACTATCTTTTTTAAATAGGGAATGTTGATTTGTATTAGGAAGTTCCCTTTACCCTACAACGGTCACAAACATTTTATTAATATTTTATAAATTTTTTTCTCATTTAAGATTAAAAATAAAAGACGATAAAAATAAAACTTGTGCCTCAAATAAAATATTCAAAACAACCACATGAAACGGAACAAAAATTAATATTCTGCCAAGCAAATAACAATGGACTGCATCCAGACTATGAAAATCTTTGTTTTCAACATCATAGGTGCACGCATGCGCACTCATCTAAAATCTATCTTTAAAGGTCCTGCTTATCAACATCAGTGCAGAGCAAGGATGTGACTGGCTGGTGAGAGACCTACAATGTAGCTCAATGGCTTCAGACATTCTCCTTAAGGAAATTACCATTTAGAAGTTGAAGTATAGACATTTAGAAGTGGAGATATGCAAAAGCAGAATATAATAGAAGTCAATGGAGATTTGTAGTTTTTCAATTACATCAATGGGAAAAGTGATGGTATGACAAACCCCTGTATACTCCCCAACTTCGAGGTAAGGATGGTGTGAAAACCTTAATATGGGAGTCTCCATGTGTATTACTTTACTAAATGCAGCTGCCATTCAAAAGGCAGGCATTTTACAGGTCCCATTAAAATAACTCTCATAAAACTACATTAAAGATGCCCAACTTCCCATATACAGTGCCTGCCAACTCCCTGAAAAATATTATACTGTGAAAAACTGAAATGTTTATTATAAGTCAAAATGGCAAAAAATTACAAAACTGTGTCATGGCTCTTAGATCCTTCAATCTTACAAAGAATTTGCAAAGAATAATCAAACAAAACAACATGTAAATAATTTAGAACTGCAGTTACATTGATAATTTCAAATGATCAATTGAACCAAATAAAGTTGTCAGAACACAAAATTGGATACGATATAAGGATACAAAATTACAGAACATGAAAGTTTTCGACATATACAAATGTGATATATGGTATAAATTGTGTACAATGTGTACATTGCTTATTTTCTTAGAAGGTTTATACATCTAAAAATGATGACCTACTTTGCAAGCTACAATGTTGATTTTACATAATATATATTTAAAGATTTAATGTAACTGGTTTACACATGGTACAAAGACAAGAAAGAGTTCTTTTAAGCTTTACTCCAAAGTATTGATTTTGTATACAACTCAGAAGAAGTCCAATAAAACTGTTTGCCTCTCATAATAGCTGGTTTGGCTAATATGACTTCTAGTTAACAAGAAAACAACATGTAATGCAGGAGCTGTGTTTGAACTTATGGGTAAGTCTATTTCAGGGTTGCCGACTCTCCCGGAATGTCCGGGAGACTCCCGGAAATCTGGGAAGTCTCCCGGACTCCCGGGAAGGCACCCTGTTCTCCCGGAACCACAAGCTGGCAGGCACAGGAGCGCAGCTGCAATCGCGATAGCAGATTTTACATTACTGTCGGTAGTGGCT